>PNEQ01077040.1:9109-43396 GCA_003012365.1 Medauroidea extradentata | reverse complement strand
TATTGGCCCAAGTACCCAGCTAATCAGAAGGTCCACCAGGAGAGAGCCAGGATTGGCTAACCACCTCGGCCAATCAGGAGCAAGCGGGCCTGTGATTGGCCGACAGGCCCAGCCAACCAGGAAGCAGCCACCCAGACACCAGGGTATATAAGGACCTGCAACTCTTACATCTGCCAGTTGGTCTCCGACTCCGACTACCTGATGATGGCAGCTGCAACGACTGCCGAAACGTCGCAAGATAATCTTCAGACGCGGCTCACACCCACAAGCCAAGAAAATGCAGACAACGGCCGCGAAAGCCTGCGATCTATTTTATAACATGTTATTCACGTTTTTAAAAATAAAGTTTCTAATGGGATGACAAAAAGTGTAATGTGGTTTAGAAACATCCTAGATATCGTTTGAATCATTCGAGATATAGATAGGTAGGTAAATGAGCTTTACGTTCCATCGACTGTGAAATCATTACAGATGTCGACTCTCAACTTGGTACAATGACAGGAGTTAGGAGAGGAGTCGGTCATGGCCTTGGTTACGAAACCATTCCAACATTCGCCTGTAGCTATTTAAGGAAACCACGGGAAACTGAGATCAGAGCGACTGGTTCGATACCCAGGTCCTCCTAAATGCGAGTCCAGCGTGTTGCCAGCACTGCCTCGCTCAGTTATTACAGAAATAAAGCTGCTGTTCGCTTCGTGTTGATGATTACGTTGATTGATGTAAACACATTTCCCGATATTTCTAAATTCCTACTATCTAGATTGATATATTATGTTTCGCTCAAAGAATTGTCGATTTAACTGTGACTACGTGTTACCGTCTTAATTTTCAGTTCAATTGAATACTTATACACAAATGCTTGTCAACGATATGTAACTAAGATTTTTCAAAATTTGACCCCTAAAAGGACTAAAAGATGTAAAGTTTGTTTTCGATTAGCCGATGATATATATATATATATATATATATATATATATATATATATATATATATATATATATATATATATATATATATATATATATATATATATATATATATATATATATATAATCATGCAGTTTGAGATATCGAGGTGTTGTTTGCTTCAGAATGACGTGTACGGAAATATATTAAGAGAAGTTATAAAGATTATTTATTGGATAAAATAACTTAATTACGGGGGGGGGGGGTTACTTAATCTGTAAAAAACTTCAAAAACAGACGATCCGGAGAAGCAAGTATTATCAGCGACAAATAATTAAAACTGGTGCTACATTACGCAGTTATATCATGTCGTACAACTTTTATGTACCTCGAGAATTAATATTACGTTAAATGTATTTGTTATCAAGAATATTTTCGACGTTATATGAAGCAGACGACCTAGAGTTCGATTCATCATTCTCTATTAAACACTGCGTATGCGTGTGCAATTATAAAACTCACTGAAGTCAGTTCTCCCTTTATGCAGAAGATGGTCTGAATATAATTTATAACCTTCTTCATTCCTCATTTTCCCCAGTGGTGGGTGTAAATATCTACCATAGTCAGGAGGGTCTATTGTGATTTTGACACAGTCAATAAAATTAATAAAAATTTGGCTACGATGTAATTTCTTATATAATTTTAAAATACTTTCAGTAACACACATTTAGGGGGGTATAAATTGTATATTGTATCCCACCGTCGAAATTTGGGTTGGGGGATTCCTCTACCTATCTCCCTCCGTTCCCGCTCCACTGCTATCATAACCGGAACTCCATAAGTAGCAAGCAGCTCGTCTAGTATTGACATTGTCTCCGCAGCGGTCGTTACTCTAGTGGTATTCACTCGTAACCACTTACTGAATGCATATGCTATAATTAGTAGCATTTTTCCAGCCACAGAACCAGCATGATCAATATGAATTCGTTCCCATGGTCCCATGGGATATTTCCAGTGGTGGTCCTGACATTTTGGAGGAGTGTTGGCATGTTTGGCAAATTTGTTACATGATTCTGCAGCGTTTTGTATATCTTTATCAATACCTCACCAGTAAACAAAGGATCGGGCCATCTCTTTCATTGTAATAATTCCTACATGTGAAGCATGTAAATAGCTGAGTATTGCCTGCCACTAAGGCTGATGGTACGACGACTCTGTACAAATAGTAAGCAGTTGGCTGAGAGAGTGTCGTTTACTTCTTGAGCCTTGAACCCATCGCGAGCGAGACTTTTGCCTGTCTCTAGTGATTGAACAATCTTAACTAAGTGATCGTCTTTTTTGTTTTCCCAATCAATGACTTCAGCACGCACCGGGAGTTGGTTGATCTGGTTTAAGATCAAGGTATCGAATTCGTCATATTTGTCATCTCTTTCTTCGTACCATCCTTCCTGAAAACGATGAACCGAATACAATGTTGTTGGTGGCAGTACTCGTGAGCAGTAATCGGTATTCACATTTTCTTTAGTAGGTCTAAACAGTTTGTCGTAATTTAAATAAGAAATAAAGTCCCTGTAATTCACCATTCGGCTTATGCATAAAACTGGCAGCGATTTATCTGGATGTAGAATTTGTGTCAGTGGTTTGTGATCTGTAATGAGTGTTAAGTGCCAGGCATATACATAATGGAAGAACCTCTTCACAGCCCATACTATTACTAAAGCTTCCTTGTCTATTTGTGGATAGCGTTGTTCCGTAACGTTCAGTGTGCGACTTGCAAATGCAGTAAGCGGTTCTTTTTTATTTTTCAGTCGATGTGACAAGACAGCACCTAAACCTTTCTGACTTGCATCGGTTGCCAATAGCAATGAAAGTGTGGTATTAGTACTTGTGGAGAGGTTAAAGCATTCTTGATATTTTCATATGCTGCTTCTGCATCAGATGTTCATGCGAATGGTTCGCTAAGAAGCATGTATCTCAGTGACCGACTTCTTGTAGAAAGATTTTGTACAAAAGAACTATAGAATGTCGCGTTCTCTAAAACAGCTGTAATTCATCCACAGTTGACGGTTTTGGGGCATCGCGAATTGCTGTGATGTGTTAATCGGACTTGTGTATGCCTTGAGCATCAATTTTGTGCCGTAATAATTCCATCGCTGAAGCTGCAAAATCACACTTGGTACGGTTGAGTCGTAGCCCATTTGCTCTCATTCTTTCTGAAGTTGTTTCCAAAGTGATAATGATGTTTTCAAAACTCTATGCGAAAACCTGTACTTCGTCGTAAAAGTTGAGTACATTTGGTATATTTTTGAGGACAATTTCCGTTCTTCGTTGCCAGATTGCAGGTATATTCACCGCACCGTAAACTGCACGAGTTGGCCTTATCAGACTGTGCGTCGGTGTGTTGAGTGTAAGAACATGCCCAAATTCTTCATCAACTGATAGGTGCGTATAAGCGTCGGTAATATATAAACGACAGAAGATTTTCGCCACTTTAAACCGGCTAAATATGTTATCAGCTTTTGGGATACAGTATTCGTCAATTATCACACAAGATTTGAGCGCGGCCTTGTAGTTACCTGTAATACGAATTTTTTTCATTTTTTTCGTAACTACATGTGTTGTCGATGCCCACTTTGAATTTTCTACTTATTTGTAGAAAGCTGAGGCGATTTTTGAATCAAATCCTTTGGCATATGTATCTCGTAGGGCTATCGGGACATCGCGAGCTCGCGCAAATACCGGTTTCGATTCTGGTCTTAATTTTACTGTGGCTGGCGGCCCAGAAAGCTTTCCAGCGTTGTTGCTGAACACATCTTCGTATCGAGATATTACCCCATCTAATACGGTTTTCTGTCCAAGGGTCAAAACTGGCTCTGTAGAATGTAACGAGTGAATTGGCCCCTTTTCTGAAAAGAGTTTTATACAAAATCAATTTCGTGAACAAACTGCGTTAACCATTCTCGTCCGAAAAGAATATCCAGACCCCCATCCACTACATAATGATTAAGCCTTTCTGTATTGTTCTGCCAATAATTGAATTGACTGGTAAGCTTCCGATACAATTTTTGCAATGACCTGTGTAACTTACAAACTGTCTGTTGGTTTGGTTAAGTACGAAATTTGGTTTCATTCCACGAAATATTTCTTTACTAACTATCATGCATGGTGCCCCTGTGTTCAATTCCACTTGTAATAGTTTTCCGTCGATTAACACAGTAAGCATTAGTTTGTTGTATGTACTGTTTGACCGTATGTATATCTTGAATTTTTGTTAGTGTTGCAAACAATCTACTTCGGTTGCTGGCTCTTTGTCTGTGGTTTTATTAGCATATTGTGTAGCATTTTTTATCTGCAAACTTTAGCTATGTGGTTCAACTTTTCACAATTATAGCACCTGCAGTTGCGAAATTGGCATTGCTCGCGGACATATTTATCTCCGCATCCGTAACATTGTAGTTTTTTTTCATAGATATCTTCTCCCCTTTTGATCTGTTTTACTCAGTGTTGATGCTTTGTAATGTGATGTATTCTCGGTTTGGCGATTTTTGTAAGCATTTTGTGCTAATTTATTAATGTTTTCAGGTTCGGCAGATGTTACAGAGGCGTTTACTCCCATAGAGGTGTTATGTGTAGATTATATGGTATGTGCAATGTTATATGCCTTAACAATGAATAACTATTTTTTGCAATAATCTCGTCGCATATTTCCCGTGTACTGAGCCGATGTAAAAACTGTCCAGTGTGCATCCTATCCAAGAAGTCACCATACTCACAACCTGCAACCCCTTGTTTAAGTTGTGCGGATAAATTAGCAATAGTTTCGTATTTTTGTTGTGTTATGAGACGAAATATTATACCTTCTACATATTTGTTCTTAACTGGGTCAAAGTGGTTACTTAATATTGTCTTTATTTCTTCATAATTTAATTGTTTGGGTAGACGTGGACGGACTAGATTCTTAAGGCACTGTAAAGTTCTGTACCAACATGGACTCGCGCATAGTTAGCATATTTGAAGGGTATGGGGGAATACAGTGGTAACCCACAATTTTAAAATGTTTCAGTTTTATGCTGGAACGCAATAGTAAACTAATGCTGTACACTACGATATAAGAGGTAAGCAATATAACCTCAAATGGCAGCGCAGTGCACAAATGATTCTATTGCAGGCCACGCTTTCGTAGCTAACTACACCAATAAAATAGTGATAAATATTATTTTATTATTGTGTAGTTGCTTATTTTTCATTGGTTATACACTACAGTAACTAAATCATAATTTTTAAAGAATGATGAATTTAATTAAATTTCGTAGTCAAATTGTACCTTATCTTTACATGTGCATAACTCAGTTGTGATACATTGTGGGTTACCATTGTCTCTCCCCATGCCCTTAATTTATTTTCGGGAATTTTACTTAACTGTAGAGTCCAGTCAAAATGTTGGAAGTAGTCAGATACTGCTGTATTTTCATTTAATCAGTTAATCACCCATAACGAACGCCCGTGGCGGCGACTGTACTTTTGATGCAGTCGGTGTTGACCAATCAGTGTTGGTAGTAGCATTGATTGCAGCAGCTGTAAGTGTACGTGCCAGCATGTCCGTCGAGGAATTTAATAACTACATTGGCATATCTCTTGAAGCCATTATTCCTTCTGTTTAATTCGTTTTGTACCACTGTGAAGTTTTAATATTCTGCCTATATCCCACTTCTGACACCATTTTTTTATTTCTAACTAATAGACAATTAAAATTGTAGTAATAGTAATCAGTATTTTATTCTTTCATAAAATTAACAAAACTTGTCACACATTTACTTATTTCGCAAGGGGATATGTATAAGGAAAGCTAGGTTTCCAAATAATATATATATTTATACATAACAACTCTACTCCTAGTATGATACTGACAGATCGTGGGAAAGTCTCTTGCTATGCTATAGTAAGAGAGTTATTAAAACTAACGGTGTCCAAGGTTCCATGATCTCTGGTACCGACCCGAGACTAATGGAGTGATAGAGAAGCTTAACGCAACCCTGACGAAAATGTTCTCTAACTATGTGAGTGCCGATCAGAAGGATTGGGACGTTTTCCTCCCCTTAGTGACACTTGGTTATAACATTAGAAACAGGATAGTCTGAAATTCAGCCTGTTTGTGTTGTTGTATAAACATGAACCTACTATACGAAGTGAAATAAGTGTGTTTGAATATAAAGTTGGACGAGTCTGACAGCCAGTGTCTATGGCAGACTTGGAACAACACCCAGAGATTAGCGCTGAACAACAGAAAGAGGGAGCAACACCCAGAGATTAGCCCTGAACAACAGAAAGAGGTAGCAACAGAAGCAGTAGAAGGAATGCTACAAGTCCAGGAGACCACTGGAGTACAACCAGGAGGTGAAGTGCTGATCTTCATTCCGATGACAAAAAAAAAAAAAAAATGACTCACCCCAAAGTTGTTACATTGGCGGTGTGAACCTGCTATTGTCATAAAAAATATTAACCCAAACCTGTAAGGTTTACAGAAGCAATCACATAGGAGAACAATACTAGGTCAGGCCGCTACAGAGATCGTCAAAGTAGAAAGAATTATGCCTTATTATAGAGCCTAAGAAATGTTTTGTGTAGTGTGTAGTGATTTGTTGTGTTTTGTAAGCGTATGTCTGAGGGTGCATTTTATTTTGTGAATTGCAGAAATGCAGTGTATCTTGTAACAGTTTTGGAAATGACCGTGATATATAATAGGTAAATTGGGCGTAAGCAGGATTAACTACAAATGAGTAAACGTAATTTACGAAGATCAAGAAGAGTTTCCAGAATAAATATGGCTATATCACAGATGGTAACCATGACGTTCCTGCTGATGAAAAAGGTGACAATGTACATTTACTCTGTACCACTCACTTTCAAAACAAGTTGGCCTTTACACTTGTCAGTTCGCACATGAAATTAACTTCAATAGTTCCTACATAAAGTCAGTCACTAAGGAGTTTTGTCAATTTCAGACAGAATCAATACATTTTACCAAAGTAACAAATAATTTACTATATGTTATAAATGTTGTTGCAGATGAAGACCTAATTGAAATAAAGCAAACAGAAAGAGTAAAAAGAGGACTAAAGTTTTTAGGAGAATTCACTAGTTTGTGCTACGATATTGCGACAGCCTATCAGCTAGACAGGCTTTTTAATAATAAAAAAAATTTAGCATATGATCTCGCACAAATGAATAGCCAGGTATCTAAAGAGCACTGGGCATTAGCAAACCTTTCGAATCAATGACCTATTGTAAATTCTACTGTTAGAGAATGGTTTGGTGAAGTACAGGACAAATTCAGTAATCTAACTAGTTATTTGCAAACTTTTGAAGAGGCTTTGGAAAGTAGTCGTTCTGGAGTAGTTCATGAAATTTCACAGGTTCACCAGTCATTGATAGTTTCAGTGGCCCTCATGACAAAGCAATCTTTCTTGACCAATGTCGGCCACATATGTTATCTTCAGTTTTAGTCAGTCCAGCAATTTCGAAATAAAAATTATTTCAATTAGAACAAGTAGTTAGTCACGATGGATACCGGTTAGCAATCCCCTCTTTTGACATTCAGTCATACTTTTATTTTAAAATTTGTAGTTGTAAAATCAGTCAGGAACGTTGATATGCAAAAATCAAAATTCCCATACTTAAAACACAAAGAGTCTGGCAGTTGTTTGATTTAGTCGCAATTTCCTTTATGTGGCAAAACTCAGTATGTTATATGCATTATGAACCAACTTTTCTGGTGGTAAGTGATGAGGATGTTAGATTCATCCAAGGGAGAACACAGCAATATTGAGGACCTTATCAAGACCAGTTACAATAAATGAAAATAGGACAACATTTTTAGCTAGTAATGAAACCACAGGAGCGATAGATATTGCAGTCTTTTGCGACTGTCAGCTGTATTTAAATAGTGAGGTAAAGATACCAGAAACCTATCCATGTAATTATGGTGATCAAAAAAGTTTCGTTTAACACATGTTATACCAGAAACGTGGTCCAAACTCAATAAATTGTAGTTTCCTTCTCTTACCACGTCTACTCAGACTATATTCCTAGACTGTCTTGAAGAGGATTGGCCAGCAACCATTCCACACATCAATGTTACCCTAGACATACTCAGTTCGAAACATCACATGGTTGTGCAAATTTTAAGTGATTAAGAATTGTTGTTTATGATATCAGTTAGGTTGACGATTAAATAGGTTTAGAAATAGGTGGAACATAAAATGGGATATTTTTTGTACCGAGTAAAACACTTTTGGTTGTTAGGAAATCAGTTATTGGTATCTGGTCCTCTGTTATACTGAAATGCAAAAAAAATTGTAGTCATTCATATAAATCTTATAGTGTCTATTGTTTTGTTGTATGGAGAGATGCCCACTTTTGTACAGATTGTTGTAGTGACGTCAGCTGGAGACGGTGATGCAGAGTTCTCTGTCTGGCAGCTGGTTGCTGTTCGTGCTAGAACTAAGTTCAAGCTGGAGAGTCTAGAAGTTGCCTTCATGTTGTCAAAAGCCACCGGATCAACATCTGGTGCCTCATGACACCACCAGTCAATCATCACAGCAAGACAACAAGATAAATCCATCAAAATTTTATTGTTTGTTCTATCGGAAATGTTTAAAAAAAAAAAAAAAAAAACAGCGAGAACCAAAATACCAAGCTGAGAAAGCTTAAGAAATTAATGTTTGTAAACAAGGAAACCCACACTGACACCTGAGGTTAAAGTAAGGATCAGCTATTTTTTTACTTATTTTAAATGTTGGACCATATTTAGGCAACTAAGCATTTGTTTTGAAGCGTAATTCCCCCCCCCCCTCAACTTTTTTTTTACTTTTTTTTTTTTTTTTTTTTGAGAGATAAATTTTTGTAGAGAGCCACAACAATTTACTCATGGTGTAATGTCACGAGACCTTTTTGTCAGTATTGAAAGTTGTTACTCATACTTTTTGTTAAGACTTACCTACTAAACCATTCAGCTTTATTCTTAAGCAATAGGGACTTTGTTAACTTCCTAAGCAAGTAGATTACTCAAATGTATAAATTTATGGCTCTCTGTCACACAGGGTTTGTCTCGCTCCCCTCAGGTTAGTTTTCCAGCGAGAGGAGAGTGGCAAACAGGAGTTAGTAGCAGCTGGGTGCCATAGAAGTGTGCAGTCAATAACATGTGTTGCACGCTGCACTAGTTTTTCTTTTGGGGTTAGCCCGAACTGTATCTCTCGTAGATTTGCTGTGCCGGCTGAAGCGATGCCCACACGGGATGACGTAATTAGTACCAGATGTGTTCAAGCATAGCTTCGCAGCTCTGTACACCTCCCCCTCCCTCCCCTCTTCAAACATAATCCTCTCCCCTCCACCTTTGGTTGTAGAATCGAACAGGCACGACTGTCAGGAACACCAATATCTAAGGACCCTGTTTTTTCACGAGAAGAATTTTGCCTCACTTTATTTCTGTGCCTTACGTGCACATCTGCAGTTCTGCTTCGTGGTCAGCGATTGGATATTTTAACTGTAACGAGCCTTGAGATTCTACCGGCAAATCACATACGTGTGAAGATGCAGGAAAGTTTTCGTAATTGGCTCAATCAAATTATATACGCCTCTTCACACAGACACGCTGCCAATTACCATGAAGTAGAATTGCAAATGTACACGTAAGGCACTGAAACAAACTGGGTCAAGACTCTTTTCGCGAAAAAACAGGGTCGCTACCAATATCCCCATCTCTTCTCTTCTTTCCCTCCTCTTTTCCCTTTAGGCTGCGGAGTGTAGTAGGCACTCCTGTAGGTGCATGATTGATAGGCCTGCATTGTGCCAGTTGGCAGCATGGTTCCTCCTGTGGTTCGTCTTTTGTGACAAACATTGAAACATTTGACCGTTTGTTGAACCGCGTGTTGTTTTGTCGAATTGTTTTTAGCGTTTGATTGATTGTTTGTGAAGAGTTATACTTCATCAGCGCAATCCACAGCCACAGGAGGATGGACTCGACCAGGTGCAACCGAGTGACGTCCCAGTTAAGTGTTTGTCTTTCTTCCTTCCATCAGTAGTGTAATCTATAAATCAAATTGTAGCTTGGTGACTGAGACAGAGAGTAAGACTGTAAGAGAGTTGTTTGGAAGTAGTCTTAGGTAGTAGTAGAGGTAAAGTCGATAGTCGTGTGAATAATGAGCCACTGCATCAAGTGTAGGTTGTGAACAGTAACATTTAGAGGTATATAGCTCTAGAGTAACTTCACGTAGGATGTAGGTAGAAGTAATTGAGCGCTCTCATGTAGTCATTCACTCAGCTAATATGGTCGTTTTCTCTTTATTTCTTCTAGCAGTAACTTTGTAGTGTTTTGGTTTTAGGATACTCAAGAGTGTACCATCCTGAATAATTAATTTGAACCCCTTGTAAGATATTTTTTTGCTTCTTGTTTAATTGTGACTGGTCAGTTTGGGTTACCATGCAACTGGGTGCGTTTTCTTCTTCTCATTATTATTATTTCTGAAACTCTGTTACCTCCATGTGTCTTGTTTTAGTATATATGATCCTAGCACCATCTTTTTAGATCTTGGCATCCTCTCCACCTTATTGGTTACTAAGCGAGTTGCTCATCGGTTTGTGTGCTATCTTGTAGTTTGTTTAAGACTACTCTCCCCTCCTTTGGCATCAAAGGTTAATAGTAATTTATCTGTATCTTGTTGCAATAGGTGCCGGCACCTGCTATGAGAGCAGTCACTAGTTATGTAAGCCCCTTGGATACAATATTTTATTCATTTCATATTGCCGAGCCTTTGATAGACAGACACCGAAAATTCTCGACACAGTCAATACATTTTTGGTATTGTATTGGTGGTCGAAACAAACCATATTTTACTAGGTTCACACAAAAATTAAAATTTAAATTATAGACACAAGCACAATAAATGGCCATGCAGTTTTTGGATACCATCTTTGCTCTCCATTTTATAGTATTCAGTGTAGCGTGACACCGCGAATTGTGTGTTAGGTGATTATGATCCACAGCTTACAACTTAGCGGAAACACATTAAAATAAATGCTTTATAAACATAAAAATATAATAAAGAATTGTCAATAACTCTTCGATTACAAAATACTGTAATTATATACCACATTCATTTTAATATTTCCGGTAAATCATGCCACCAAAAAAATAGGAAACGAATATTTTAGCTAAAATGTAAAAGGATCAACATTACGCGAACTTTTACGAGACAAAGATACTGGGCAGAGCGCCTTAGCACAATTCCGAATGCTGCACCAGAAAGAACCAAACTTACTACTGGCATCCTACAATCTGCTGTAAGAAGATATTGGTTATAGCTTCATATCATAATAGAAACCATGCCAAACGTAAATAATACGTATAATAAATGTTTAATTGTTCGGCACTAACTACGTGCCACAGTTTCCCTCTTCTAGGGAACTTTATTGTTTCCAAAAAGCAGGCAAGTGCAAAAATGTCTATTAATGAATTTTTCCCGCATTCCGGAAAAATATTCGGTTTCCACGTGTCACTCGTCGGAGCATAGTTTGGGCAATGAAAAGTGAAAACCCTAATGCTATCAGTGTAATTCGGGAATGTTTTGACATAAATACGTAGTTTGGTGTCATCGTCGGTCGTTTGTTTAGGCCTTACATTTTTGTACTCCGCGTTACCGTGTTACATGTAATCTTCCCTCAGTAATAAATACCCGCTATATGGAAGAAGAATACGCAAATGTGACGATGCTTGATGATTAGGATCAGGATGGCTTACGTCCCAACGTCAGAATATACGTCCCTGCGTATTCTGGCAGCGGTACAGTTGATTCAGCTCATTGAGTGTTTTTGAACAAAGGAGCCAGAACATGTTTTATAGGAAAAGTGTTTGCAACTTTGGCACTTCGAGTAGCTGTTATAGTGAATATTAGTCAATGACAAATAAATAACGGTAATCGCAGAACAGTAACGGATCATATAAAGTACTTGAAACAATTTTAACTTGACTTCACATCAGCAACACTCATTCTTCTAAAAAACCTATTTTTTTTTCAATAGTTGTGTGCGTTTCTAAAAGTAGGTTCGCTTTCAAAATGTTTTTGTTACATTGGATCTACCAAAAGTCATTTAGCTTAACTTTCTAACGAAATTTCATTACAATGTCCCTCGTGACAGACATGCAAGGTCACTGTAATACAGATGCAAGATGAAAAAACATCAACCGAGTGAAAAACTAACACATTTGGTAAAACTTCCGTACTAATTGTTTAACAGTTTTTGCTATAGAGTGTACAAATGTCAGAAAAATATGAATCATGGTGAACGTGAAAGAAGTGAATATTACTTCCGGCAAGGAAAAAGAAAGATAGTTACAGGATATAACAATAAATTAAATGTGTAAATAACTAAACTTAAACTTTGGGTAGACACACACATGATGTAAGGTGACAATAAACAAGATTTTTTTCTTCAAACTTTTATTTACTGCTTAACAATTCGGTCATATATTTTTTTTATTTTCACATTACTATTTTCCTACAAACGTGATAATTTTACAAAATGCATATTGCAACATTTTCACAGAACTCATAAGGAACAGACAAATACAGTGTTCGAATATGTCACTTGAATAATAAGATTACTATTAATAATAATAAATAATAACCTTATAAATATCAAAATAACGTAATTGTAGTTTTTAGCAGAACATAATTTTTGAATTTTTACGTAACGTGATGTCTGAAAAAATATGTTTATGGGTAAAACAACGAGCACTGCTTACAAAAGCACTAAAAATATTTGGATTAATGTGTCAATTTTTTTTCTCATTTGGCTTTCCTGTATTGCTGTTTCTAAACATCTCTGTTTAAAGTAGTACGATTTCCAGTCAAATTCGTTAAAGTAGTAGCAGAAAAAAAAGCTAAATAATTTGTGAACACACTGAACTTAAAACGCACCCACAGATAAGTACTGAAACAACTGGATCATGGCTTACTGAAATGCATTGTCAATATTTGAGTACGTAACCAACAATTATATGTTTATTGTTAGAGGGCTAAAGGCTGCTCACTTGGGCAGCACCGACTAAAAATAGCTTAACTCAAATAATGCACATAGTTAAAATAAATGGTTCACGTAACCCCTAACTGAAATCGCAAAAATCGCGATGTTTTATTGCTGTAGTGATGTTAGTTTTATTTGATTCTGTTTGGACGTGTTGATGATGTTCGTTGTTATAGATTGAAATCGTGTGTGCTGTGGCAGTTAGCCCGTTTAGTGAACACAGTTCATTTACAAACTGACTTGCTGATCTTAACATATTTTGTTTTATTTATGCACCGCATAGATTTTGTCCGAGTTATCTTTCCTTGGAATGAATCTGTTATTTTTTATCGTAGTATCCTAACTCTGTAGTGCCATACTAAGAAAATTTTTCTTTAAATTCAATGAAGTTATTTGTGTAACATGCTCTGTCGGTAGTTGATAATAAACCTATTTTACAGTACCAAAAATTAACGGTGACTGCCACATGCGAGGGGGAATTTTGTTACGTATTCAATAACTCATTAAGCTTTCTGGAGCACATACTTTCTAACGTGACATTCCATTGTATTGATAACAAAATGAGAGTTCATTGCTACAGCACAAGAATACTTGTTTGCATGTCATTATACACACGCAGATTGTATGTGGTTTCTCCTGGTTTATACAAATATAATCAACAGATTTAATATTTTGTGTTTGCGACTGATGTTACATTTAAAACTTTTTATGAAGAAATTTCGATAAAACAGGGTGGTAGAACACATCCGGTTACTGCATACGTTAGCATCTACATATAATACGAAAAAGTACCTTAGCTTGAAATAAAAAGGGAACGAAATTTCCTATGATGTTTAACACCGTAATTCCTATCATAGGCTCTTATTAAAACCACATCAGATCTGCTTGATAGAGTAGACATTACTCTAAAATCGGTCAAGAACGTCACGCGATAAAGATCTACCGGCTCGCAAGACCTCTAAACACTCCACTCGATCTCGTCGATGGATCCACTCAGATATACCCTGCTCGGGAGACGGAAGAAGATAGGCGTCAGCAGACGCTATACAGGAAAGCGCGCGTAAAATGTAAACAGACTCCCGCATGTGTACGTAAAAGAAAAAAACACGTTGTAAGGGTGTTTAGAGTGCATTTTCACAAAAAAATACGATGTTGAATCATAGTATTTTTGCTGGACGAGAAATTTGGAGGAGTTTATCAAGTAAAAATGTAGCCGGAAAACGTAATTCAGGCAAGGAAATAATTATATAATTAATAATTAAGTTACTTGACCTTCAAAATAGATCAAGTTTTAAACTTTTATGTTTAGTTGCATATAGTAAACTCACGATTAATGCAAAAAGCAGCGGTTATGTGTCAGACGACTTTTTTGTCTTGCAATATATTGTTAAGTAAATTTTTAGGAGTTTGCTCCTACATTGTTGTGCATTTATACGCTACTGGCACTCTTACTGCAATATCTTTTATGTATATTGTACCAGATATTCTGCAATGTTCTAACATAGACTAATAACACAGGTCTGCCAGATCAGCGAATGAAATTACCACTACTGCAGAATTAGACGTATTTTTTTTTTTAAGGCTGCAAAATACTACTCTTCGGATTTATGTTCGCTCGGAAAAAATCGTTAAACATCCAAAGAGTAGATCCAGTCACGTAACCAATTCTACCGAGTAAGATTATACCTACTACGTTTTCATAAGTGCCTCATGTGACTGTCCACATAAATTCTGAGTACAACGAGACCTCTGCAACAAAAATAGGCTGAGTATCAGTCCGGCTGAATCATGCAGGGGATTGTTATTCATAACCTTAGTTTATGTGGAAATTAGTTATTTCATCAACTGCTCCCGGTTATTTCTCCGTCTCCCTTCTTAGTGATGTCCTTAATTGAAATTGCCACCTTATCACTCATTACTTAATGATAATGTTCGCTGAGCAAGTTTTTTTTCACGAGGATATAGGTTTAGCGGCAAGAAGTACAGCGTCAACAGGTTAGAGAATTTTCACCTACGTGATGTTATTTTTATCATTGGATTAAAAATTTTACTTTTATTTCATTCTTTTGATAAATGAAGCATCAAAGAATATTTAGGCTTTGTAACATTAATCTGCGAAGCGCTCCTACATTCTATGTGAGATCAATAATGCTTCAGTTTGATTTCAGAATTGAGTGGAACTGTTCGAATGCATGGTGCAGTTCGATCAGCGCACAGTTTTCGAAGGCATTATATTCGTCATAGTTTGCATTGAGGGCTTAAAAGAAAACATGCCGACCTGAAGCAGAGTCTGGATATCTACTTTGTTTGTATTTTATAAGAAGTGAACAGAAGTAGGTCCTAATACTATCAATCTCAATGTCTTGTGCCGATTGCCTAGAACATATGATGCTTTTGTCTCATTTATCTCCAGTCGTTCACTGAAAATACGTTTATATAACAACTGTCATTATATTTCTCTAATACTTTATGTTTTGTGAAATTACGGTGCTACCACTAATTTATTCGACTTGCATTTAAGGGCGCCTACAATAAGTCCTTGCGGAAGCCAGGTTAAGGGTTCGTATGTTTCATTGTATTACGTGTGTCGCCTTCACTTCCCAAGATATCACTTTATGACAAAACCACTTTTTCTGCAATGAGAAGTAACATGTTACTACAGTAACAATAATTTAGAAGAGATAATTATGAGTGGTTGTTCTTGAGTGTTTTTATTTTTCGGAAATTTTCTCACAGTTTTCAGGCTATTATATTTGGGTTCGCACCTGCCTTCGATTAAAATGACCAGTTATATGGCCAACATAGCTTATGAAAACAGATGACGTAACAAATACGAGTATGTAAATAGTTTTTGGTAAATAAAATAAAATTAATATGCACGGCAATACTTTAAATAATAATGGGACAGTGATTTTCACAGGAAACATGGTCATCGCTCAGATTGTCACCTTATATAACATTCAATTTAATTACATAGTGAATACCAAATAGGGAAACCCAGAGAAATCAGAACAGTGCACAACATAATAAAGTTATTATTTGTGTCAGCATGTTTTGACTGATGGTCGAACAAGAGCCCAAGAAGTGGAATTTGAGTGTTCTAATCCACACAACTGATGCTCCAACGACATTTCATATTATGCTTTGTTGAAAAAAATTAAGCACCAAGGTAAACCAATGGTTGATATTTTATTGAACTGTTAAACTAAGTATTTCTACTATTAGTGGTTGCATGAACCGCCATCCCCCGCCAAATTAAAGAAAACTAAGTTTATATATTTTGAACTATTTAACTAGTAACAACAGGTTTACACAAATGTATGTCCGTTTGTGCTTGAATAAGTTATCAACGGTTAATGTCAACAACACTAGAACAATAAAATATTTATCGAGAAGTACTGTCATATGCAAACACATAAAATAAAACCAAACTGTATGATTAAAGATTAACACTATGAATCGATGGGGCACTTAGAATCTCTGAGATTATGATAGTGAAACCACCTTCAAATTCAATTGGCCACCAAATTGATCCTAAGTGTTCAAATTTAACGTCTCTACTCCCAAAAGTGTTTAGTGGTGTAGAGTTTATTGTTTAATATTCATCAACAAAATGTATAGTTCAATGGCCTTTTACCACATTCCCACAGGCATTTGCGTGCCGCAATTATATTGTGATAATTAGTATGATTAACGTGCCATAATTTTTTGAATAGTTTGGGGGGGGGGATGTGGCTTATGGTGACATGAAACAAAATCCATCATATGCATACGTCCAAAATAATAATCTGTTGTAACAACGCAGTTGGAAATTACTGGTGGACATTAGTTCAGATAATTTATAATTCACTCATAAATATCAAGTAAATAAAACGTTCCTTGTGTACAGTCTAAGACAACATATGTAAAAACATTGAAGTAGGATTTGTACTCACGACAAACAGTGCATTATGTATTACTAAGCAACGTTTTTATATCTCTACATAGCATAATCCACCTTAAACAAACTGATGTAATATAAAACATTCGCTACACTTCAGTACTGAATTAAAAATTCCCTACAGTAACAACAAGTAACATGTTTAAAATAGTCTTACAATTAATTTGGACGTATGATAATGTTTGCAGCAGTGTCTGTAATGTACCACTGTGTTTGTTATCTACCGATGCTACTCATATTTAAGATATGCGTATCGTGCAAAAACGTGTATCGTGTGCAGCCTAAAGTAGTCATACTAGAGACAGCTAATTACGCTGTTTACAAAGTTTACTGGTAAGTTCGAAGATAATACGCTATTGTCCATATTGAGTGGTCTATTTAACAATCTTCTAGAAATCCAGTACAACCTTGCAATTCTTCATATCTAGTTCCTGTCATACTACACTTGTTTAATATATTGTTCTTAAAATTTGGTGTAAGTCTCTGAAACGGCAAAACAATGTACAAATCACGGAATAGTGAGATTATATTTTTTTATTCGCTTGCCTCACAGCCCTCCTGTCGTCCATTTAGCGCTAATTAATATTCCTTAGTTACTCGAGCCACCATCAGTTGTATTTCGGCTGCTATCACTGTGGACAACAGTGTTTCATTGTTCATGGCTCGGTCAGATTATTGCTATTTGTTCACAATGACACACACTCGTTGTGCTCTTGGTAACTGATCTGAACACCAAATGAATCCATGGAATATATGGAAGCGCCAGATCCATCCATCGTGTACTTTCGTATGCCATGGTGAATCTGGAGACATTACAAGAAAACACACATCAAGCATAACACGCAATTGCACAAAATCATACAAAGGCGGTAGAAAAATTTTCACTTAGCGTAAAGCTAAAACCTTCTTTAAAGTGTGAATCATAATTACATCAAGCTTTCTACAAGAATTTTGGTACCGAATAACTCGGCCAACATAATGGAATGAGAATATTAATAACACACTCCGTTTAATGGATAAACATCAGTTATCTAGCAGTTAATTGTTGTTAATTGATAAGCACTGCCATTATAAGTAAGATATGAATTAAAATTTATTTTCAAACCTCAGAACAGAAGGTCCTCCACAAGTCTCCGAACAATCTCTTTGTTAATAATTTCTAGATTAGAATAAATAAAACATTATTATCAAGAATTGTTGCAACCAGGACTCATGATAAAATTAAATTAATTATTCCTGGCATAAACTCAAGATTATACTTTTTAAGTAGTAGTATCACTTCATTACTATCCAGTGTGTTAATTGTTTTCTCGTAGACAAATTCTCAAGAATTTGTGACTGGCCTCGTAGACACGCCTCCTTAAAAATATGTTTTATTTTAAACATAAGCATGTATAATTATATTACTGGTCGAGCAGAGTGTAGTACTGACGATTAGGGTGGGATATATAGCATACATTCCAAGAGGGAAGAATTATGCTGGATGATCTGTTTATGTTTCACCACAGGGGATCAGAACATGAGAGTATAATGGATAATTGTTATGGACAGTTCAGAGGATAAGAGATAGCGTGGCCATTTAGCTTGTTGGTTAAGCATTACCCTCTCCTAGGCGAGGAAGAGGTGTGAGGGAGCCCCACCCGTTTAAAGACGGTGACTAATAAGACATTTGTTTAAATTTAATTGTATTAGGGTTAACGTTTTAATTAATATTGAAGTTTTTAATATGTTTTATGTAGAATAAGTGAAAAAATTGAAATGTTATAGCGATAGTAAGGCGTAGAGAGTGGTTAGAAGGGTCAGTCATGAGATGGACGTATAGGAACGCGTCGTCTGTGGGCGCCTTGTACACGAACACAGGGTATAAATGAGTACATAACTTTGACAAGTTTACATCGATCCTGATATCCCGCTACGAACCAGCAGTCTGGCTAGCGTGAGTTTTCCCAGTTCACTCACCAGGTGATTAGTAAGACAGGGATAGACTGCTCTTGGTGCGGTAACCCCCAGCGAGCGCGAGTCTTCCAACCGTAGCAACGCTAATTGGCTTCTGGCGGCGTCGTATTCTGTGCTATCCGCGGGGACTGCAGCTCGGTGGAATAGACTTCTCCTGTGGCGACGGAGAGAAAATCGTTCTAGTGTGTTAATTACAGCTACATTTCTTTAAGTTAACAGTGATAATTATTATTTATTGTTCAGCTAGCCAGGCACCTAAAGGAACATTAAATGAAGATAAAAGTCGCCAGCCGTTGACTGTCATAAAGTACGTTGCAGGTGCCGCTTATGCACTTGTTGCAACTGTAAGCAGAGCGACACTAATGAAGATTATTTTCTCACAGACAAGAAAATGCTTAATAGTTCTCTAAAGAAATATACCAGCATTTGAAGGGTCTTCCTATATTAATTTACATTAATCCTTTCAAGGATGTCATTTACATTTATTTGGTAAAATTAATTTATTTAGTAGTGTATTACTGATGATAACAACTGCATTCTGCTTAAGCACGCCGTAATTTTTTTTTTTTTGCTGTGGAAAGAACGAAGTATTACTAATTTAGGAAGTTTTATCACACACCGGCCGATCTAAGGCAATGATAGGTGTTTTTTTTTTTTAACATTGGTGTAAAGACCTCAAATTGTATTTAACGGAATGCTTTGAAAGTATCCAGGCTAAGAACAGTTATACTATAAACAATTATATATAAGCGTTTCGCAAAATAATGCAGCGTTCGTTCGGAAGAAAAAAAATCTTGTTCGATTTTTGGCTTACTTTCATAATAAAATCGGCGATACATTTAGTGCGAAAATCTGAAAAACTATGAGGTTTATCGCTACCAAAATATTTAAGTACAAGTTATGATATATTTGTTACCAAACAATGTTAGAATACTTCGACACGAACAATATGTTGCTGTAAAAATAATACTTTTAACATCATTGTACAGGGCCTTAACCTTGTCGGCATTTGGTAACAAATGTCACTCGATAAAGAAAATGTTGATGTAACTGGCATCTTGACTCAGGCAATCATAACCTAGTTGCTTGTACGCAAAGGAAGTGTAAAGTTTGAGGAAGGTTCTAAGCCCCACTTTATGCATTTTAGCATGTAAAATCCTACCTTACACTTGCGAGGGCTTTGGGCTGTCGACGTCTTCAAGACAGATGAAACGAGTGGCATGATTTCAGCTTTATCAGTTATTGGACTGCTATAATGAGTCGACCATTAACAAGAAGTTCTCAATTTATACCAGAGCTGAACGAGAGTAAAATTATCAGTGCTAACCAGTAACATAGTTTATGAAATCAAATGACGTAACCAACTGCAATAGTTATACTGTTTTTGGTTAAACTTACTAAATGTATACTTATGACAAAACTGTAAATAATTAGGGCAGAGAGATTTTCACAGAAAACTATGTCATTTCCTAGCTTGTCACCTTACCTAGCTTCCAATAATATTTCATAATTGATATACAACGCACATCAAACGCACGCGATGGTATTGTAGATATGTAGAAGGGGGAGGGGGCGTGGAATGCACCAACTGCCTGTATGTGTACTTACAGTAACTAAGTATTGACATTCGTTCAATAACTGATACGAGAAGAGTCAATTAATCGAATATCCTTAGTTTAGCTTTTTTTGGTCAGTACGAACTTATCACAGTCCTCTCCTCCCAAGAAACTCATAGCACAGAGTTAATTAAAATATGCGTTTTACTTCAGATGCTTTACACGTTACACGAATGTGTCAAGAAAGGCAACACCTAGTATGTTACTCTGCATTAATGTTATGTACACCGTCAATTGAGGAGCAATTTTATGACCAAATCTGTATAAACCATTTCACTAAATACGATGGTGGAATGGGTTTTGATATAAAGTGAATATTTACCATTGGGAAGGCTATTGGAAAATGTATTTTGGTAACAAAACTGAATAAATCCACATTCTCTCATTAAAAGTCAATATAAATCTCGGTAATAATATACATTGCAATGTTTGTTGTTTTCAAAACTGAATTGATCATTACATGTTTGTATTTGAATGTCTCACTCTCCATATACAGTACTGCCATTATGTCGCAAGAGACAGCAGCATTGTAACCAATAGATACATAGCTGTTAACCTTGAAACACTTGCTGCCCTGCTGGTCTATTCATATATCCAAATCACTTTTATTTTTCCAAATGTATTATTGCCATTCCTTTTCAAAACTCAATGTGCCATATTTAAAACAGTGCATTTTTGGTACCCCATTGTTGCTCTGACTGGGTATCCTACTGTTAATCTGTTTTTTTTATAACCGTTTAGAGGATACATATTTTTCCTTTACATTTTTTTTGGAGATATTTAGTTTTCAAAAAATGCTCCTCAAATGGTCTTGCTAAATAAAAGTCACCCTGATCCACTTCAAAACAAAAAACGAGACATGTGCATTAGTATCGGCTTAGGTATGAAAATATTATCGACAATAGTAAGTTAGACGAACGAATCGAAATACTAAGAAATATTACTTATTCATAACCAGGGGCAGAGGTTTCTATAATAATTCTCTGTTTCAAACTGTTACAAATAGTTGGTTAGTAGATGGGTTTGGTAGGGCTGGAGGCTTCGATACCGGAGCCTTGGTAGCCATCTTTAATCTCCCTCAAAATTTCCCTTTTATTTCCCTCGAAATCTCCGCATTTCTCTCACAATTTGCCCATTTTCCCTCGGATTTTCCATTTTCCCTTCATATATCCGAAATTTCCCTCCCACCACCTTGCCATAGACCATCTATGATGACATCTTGGCTGCTTGAAGAAACAATTTGATGCATTTTATGGGGTCTGATTGAGGCAGTTACAGGGAGCCGCCATTTTGTCTAGAATTATATTTATATGGGGATTGACTAAAATATTCGTTATGCATTTTATTCGCGTACCTATGACAGTCGCCACCTTGCATTTTAAAAGGTCATGCGAAGTCATTCTTGCATATATTGAATTGAATTAATTACTCGCATTTATCATGATCTATCAGTCTGGGACAGTCACCATCTTGCCTTCTAGAAGGTGAAACACTATCATTCCTTCGGGTATTGACTAGAACATTCGTTAGGCATTTTATTTTTCACATACCCACGACAGTCGCTACCTTGCATTCTAGAAGGTAATGCTATATCATTTCTGCAGATATTGAATTCTCTATAAATATATGTAGTTCTCATGCTCTGTCTTTTTAGAGCAGTCGCTATCATGCCTTCTAAAAGATTTTGCTATATCATTCCTTCAGGAAATGAACTGGAGTGTTGGTTAGGTAATTTTTCGCATACTTAACAGTCGCCATCAGGCCTTCTAGAAGGTCATGCACTCTCATTTCTTTAGGGAATTAAATTACTAGAATATTCGTTTGGCATTTTTTCCCCTTATTCATACGACATTCGCTGTCTAGCTTTCTAGAAGGCCAAACTCTCTTATTCCTTCGGACATTTAAATTACAAGAATATTTGTATTATTGTTCATGCTGTATCATTCTTATGATGCAGGGTAGTCGCCATCTTGTCTTCGTTGCCATCTTGCCTTTTGAAGGTCATCCTCTATCATTCCGTCGGGAATTGATTAGAATATTCGCTAAGCATTTTTCACATACCTATGGCAGTCGCCATCTTACCTTCTAGAAGACCTTGCTCTCTCATTCCTTTATTAATTTGAATGACTATAATTTTCGTATAATTTTTCCATGCTCTCTCATTTATGTGTCACAGAGAATTTGCCATCTTGTCGCAGCAGACGCCTATTAATTTTTGGAAGATTAGAGTGAATAATTGTCTAGTAGAGCAATCCTTACTTTTCCCTTAGAAGGAATTATATTTTTTCAAGTTTTCCACCTTAATTTCTATCATTCTACTTTGTACAGAATAAGCCTTGCAAACCCTTAGAATATTCGTCACCGTCATATTGTGTTAACTTCCATGTTACTGCAGGGGACTAATTGGCAATAATAATCCTTTTGGGGAATACTCACAGGGAATATTATAACTATCATTTCTACATGAACTATCTAGAATTTATTTTCCTACAATATTCTATTTGAGGGCAGCGATAACCCAATTTTTTTAGATGGGTCACCTTCGTCTTCCACACCATTAGTTAGTATAATCGCAGAGACAGGCTCACTCAACGACGGCCATCCAAAGTGACACCAATCATCAAGAGATAGTCAACTGCTACAAATGGTCCAGCACGCCATGTCACACGTTCCTCAGAATCCCTTTGAACACAATATCGACCTCACAGTTACAGCGATACACCTCTCTCCCTGGTACAACACAGCCATCCTCTCGTATTCATATTTGCATGAACATCTAGTAAGGTTATTGTATTAAATGCATAAACTGTTATGCTTGTACCAACTTCAAAATCCACCAACTCTACTGCGCCCCACCATACTAAATTTGTGTGGTGTGGTAATAGAAATATAACTAATATCAATACGTAGTCATACCCTCCCAGTTTGCATTACCGATTTAGCTTGCGTAATCTGCCTTTCTACTAGAAAAAAATAATATAAATTTAATGGCTGAAGTAGTTATTATATTAACACCCTTAAATACAGAGCACTTTGCTCCTTGTTAGATCATCGCTTATAAGAAACGAAAACAGTAGCAGTGGTGAACTACTATAACTTATACTCGTACTAAGTGTTAGTACTTACAGTGTGTGATCAAGGAAATATCAGCGATCCTCGCAAGCAGGTGAAGAAACTATCTACATCGACGGCAAAAGCCTTAATGAACGATTTCGCACAGATACAGCGAGGTAAAACTTCCTTGCTATTGATTTCTGCCTACCCTTCCTCCGTATAAACCAGATGGGGAAGGATAGATAATTATATCGCAGAGAAGGGGTGCTATATATATATATATATATATATATATATATATATATATATATATATATAAAAACAATTTTTACGAGTTTAAATTCATTTTACATTGTAAAATAATTTATCCCACGTACATGAAACAATAATAACTTTATCGATGGTTGTAAACCTAACTGAACATTAAACCTTTTTCTGCGAGATTAGTTGTGGTTGTCAGCTGAAGACAGCCAGAGTCCAACCTAATCCCTTTACAGACATTTCTTCTTCCTCACGACAAAATGTCTGTAAACGGTTTTCAATGCTGCTTTCGATGTCATTTAATT
This sequence comes from Medauroidea extradentata, assembly GCA_003012365.1. Classification (NCBI taxonomy): domain Eukaryota; kingdom Metazoa; phylum Arthropoda; class Insecta; order Phasmatodea; family Phasmatidae; genus Medauroidea; species Medauroidea extradentata. The sequence continues at coordinate 19,277 of PNEQ01077040.1, read as the reverse complement.
TATAAAGAGGTGCATTTGTTGTCTTAAAAGCTTTTTTACAATATTCGTTTGCACTTGACTCAGGTTTATTGTAGTCACACTGTAACCAAATATTTCAATTCAAAGATCCATGGTTATCATTTCCTGATGTAAGTTGTCTATTACATTTTCTTTTGTATTGTCAAGAAATGTGCAAATGTTTTTCGCAAAATATGATTTATTCGTTACATTTTATGACTTCATGGAACCCCAATAAGCTGATTCCTTCAATATGAATCCATTAGAATTTGGCATAATTGATGCATGTAGTATATACACGATAGCCTTAGTTTTACACATTTTACATGTCTGTTGTATTCATCACAACAGATTCCATTTTGACTGTTCTGTGCATGAAACTGGCAACTGCACTTCCCAGAGTCATTGCGATCTCTGAGACACAGCAATTAGAGCACATGAAAAGTTAATGCGAATATTTTAGTCAATTAAATCCTTGAAGGAATGACAGATCACGTATTTCTAGAATTCAAGATGGTGACTGCAATAAGTATGCGAAATAACGCGTAACGAATATTTTAGTTAATTTATGAAGGAACGATTGTACTTGACATTTAAGAAGGCAAGAAGGTGACTGCTCCAGAATGAAAAAGCATTAAAATACGAATATTCTAGAAAGTTTAATATATGCAGGAATGACAAAGCACGGCCTTCTAGAATACAAGATGGCGAATGTCATAGGTATGCGAAAAAATGCCTAACGAATATTCTAGTCAAATTCTGAATAAATTATACATTATAAAATTTTAAGGAGGTAAGATGGCGATGACAACAAGACGGTGGCTCCCTGTGACTGCCTCAACAGACACCATAAATATTAGCCAATATGTCCCTTAAGCAGATGGGAGTCAATATTGATGCGGGGTCAATGAGCGGGCGGTAGGAGGAAAACTGAAAACTTTTTGGAGAGAAAGGACATTTTGAGGGAAAATGGCCAATTATTTTAGTAAAAGGGATGTTAGAAAGAAAAAAGGAAAACATTTTAAGGCAAATGTAAGACGTTAGTCAAGGTTGCGACACCGAACCTCATAAACCCATCTACTTTGGCTGAATTCTTTTGAGTAGGTAATTTTCTATGAAATGGTGGCTGCGTGTTTAGACCTGTCGCCTCCACGTAGGCATTCCGCGTTCAATCCCCGGTGGATCCCCGCCCAGATTATTCACATGCATGTAACGTTGCGAACGCTGCCGATATCCGGCGGGTTTTTTTCAGGGAACTCCTGCTTCCCCCGCCCTTCTCATTCCATCGCTGATCTTCACTCAGCTCACCTCATGCATTCCTCGGACCGACGGTCGATAGGCCTGTCTCGTTCGTCGAGCGCCAGCCAATCACTCGCCACGGCCTTCTCCCACCTATATTGTGGCTCTGCCAGAAGACGGAAAACACACTTAATGATTTTCCATTTTCATTCTTTGCGTGGACATAACCAGGAAGTACGTTATAGGCCCAAATTATATATTTTTCAGGCTAGGATATTTAGAGTTTTGGTATAAATATTTGAGAATATAATTTCAGAGTTATTAATTTATTAACAGATGCATATTTTAAAGGAATTCCACTGATTACTACCAATTTCAGAGTTAATACTTTAGTAACATATGCAATCAAAGTTTTTGGAATTTCCACATATTACTAAAAATTTCACAGTTATTTATTTATTAACGGATGAAATAAATTTTTTACGAATTCCAAACTTTATAATCAGTTTCAGAGTTATTAATTAATTAACTGACGCAATAATTACTTTTGGAATTCCACACTTTACCAACAAGAATATGAAATACGTAGGACAAAATAAATACTTCGAAGAAATAAAATAAATATTAAGATTTGGTCAGCTGTTCTGAGTTTTTCACGTGACTGCGGCTATATAGTGTTCATACCACTCGCCTCCCACCCCGACGATCCGTGTTCGATTCACGCGGAGTTGGTCCCTATCTTCACACGTGGGAAATGTGACGGACGTTGCCATTGGTGGCGGGGTTTCTCGAAGCACTCCCGCTTCGCTCGTCTTGCGTCAGTCGCTGCTCCGTACATCGTGTGCCACCTCACTAGCACTTCATATTTCGCTGCTAAGTGCTGTCCGAAATATTTGCTACCGCGGGAGAACACTTGCTGCTCTGTTGGAACATTCTATGACCAAACATACGGATCCGTCCTTAATGTCCCATGAATCAACGTATCCTATATCTTACACAAAGACACATATTGATGAATTCTGCGAGGTGGATCAGTAGTAAAACGCTCTCTACATATTCGCGAGGTCCTGGGATAGATTCCCATTATGAACATCTAGCTTTATGTTTACCAAGGTTTCTCTAAATTCCTCCAGGTTTTTAAGTAAAGACCCTGAATGATCCCCCCCCCCGCGTACCAAACAAATACCGCACAGCTGTATAAGGTTACCTAGAGAACTAAAAAAAAAAAAGTTAAAACCTACTACTTCTCTGCCTATGTTCAAATTAGTCTAGGTGTTATTTTATTTAATTTAAGCACATTTTGTGAGAATTTTCTCATGGAAAACAGTCAGGCTAGTAACAAAACTGTTAAAATTACAGTCCTGAATGATTATTGAACGTTATAGTGTAACATTAATTTTATATAATTTAAACAGTCCCTTCGGTTAGCTAATGTGACTGAAAATTTACAAAATTTGCTGGTAGACGTTATTCATATGCTCACCGATTGTGAAATTAATAGATAATGTTATAAATTCTATCATGAGGCACAAAGCTGATTTCTGAGAATGGTTTTACATAGAAAGGCAGTTTTGGGTGTTATAATTTATAGATATGCCATATATTACATCCACGTGAACTTTATAGTCCGTAAATGTGAAGTATTTGTGTATGAAACCTATGATTTGGCCTACAAAAGTTTCAGCCACTGACTTCCCTTCAGCAACAGATATATATATAAATATTTTCTTTGTTTAGAATTTAAATAATTAGATGAACAGAGATGCTCGTGTATGTCTGTAATGTGTTACGAACACCTGCAATTTTTGCGGTGAAATGTTATATCTTGTTTATTTGGGTGAAAACATTACATCACGTAGATGGAACTGTATAACGTTCGTAACTACAATCACTCTGTCTAACCTTTTCTAATAGACTTTATTGCCAATTGCTTCGTGTTATTTGGTTACCTGACATTTGGGATACTTTTTGTAGTCGCTTATACGAGTCCTCTCAACTCCAGATAATAAGATCCTGCTGAATTACGACCATGCTGTTTTGTTCTGCTATTTCTGTCATAATTCTTTCATTAAGCTTAAACGAGAGCAGATATCAAAAGTCTGTTTGGCATTTTTATTAAAAATGTTTTTTTTTCTTCGTGAGAGCTATTCTTCTTAAAACAAGAAACTATATGGTTTTGACTAAAGGTCAATTAATCAGAATTTCGTTACTTACGTAATTAGCTACAACTATAGTGTTTACAGCATTAAAAAATCAGCCAACATGGATAAGACAATTGTAAACCAAACTGCCAAACATATTTTGATATCTGCTCTCGATTAGGCGTAAAAAATTAACATCGCTAAAAAAGAAGAAAGAAGAGAATGGGTTTAGTAATTAATGGATTTCAGTCGGTTAGGAATTTTGCTGTTCAGAACAATTTACTTCCGCGTTATTCAACTGCAAAGAATGATACTAGCATTAAGACTGTTTCATCTAATGAATTAAAAATGTATACAACGTTGCAATAATATCACTGAAATAAGTTAAACAGTTTAATTTAACTTTTATTAACCTCAGTTTTTATCTGGTAAAAACCAAGATAGAACATTAAAAGACAACAACAACATTATGTTTTTTATTACGAAACAGGTTGTCTGACGAAAGCTAACCATGAAATGGAAACTTTGTTCGTCGAAGCCACGATGCGGGCAAGTTAACTACAGAAAAAAAAATATTCTGAAGGAAAAAAAATAATGCTGTCATGGAAACGCAGCACCAATTTAAACAGAATAAGGATCAAATAATTACACTGCAAATATTTATGATAATTTTTGTCCTTTTTTGTACCCTTTAAAGACATTCATTTTCAAATCAAAAACAGGAATTGCGTGGCATTATTTTATACGTGTCTGCAGTTAAAAGTTAGCGGGCGTAAATTAATGTTCGCTGTTTCATATTAGAGTGAATTTTTTGAAACTCACTTTAAAACAGCCTTATGCTACAAACTATATAGTTTACAATCCTGCAGCGACCGTTCCGCCCTACTGATTACTACGTAGGAGTGCCGAGTTCAGATTGTCGCAGACACCTAGAAGAGTAGAGGTGGGAGAAGAGCGTATAGCACAGCTTCGTCCCAGTTTATCTGTGTTCGTGGTTTCCAAAGGAAAGTATACACACAAATGTGTGTATATGTATATAAGTGTGTATTAATAAATAAATACAGGGTGAGTCGGGAGGAAAGGTACATGCTTTGAGGGGTGATAGTACTGGTGATAATGAACAAAATGTTTCTAATAAACATATGCCCATATCTTAACCGTTTCAGAGAAACCTAATGAAAACAACAAGGAACGGGAAATGTGCAGGTGACGGTAAATCACGATACTGTTATCGTGTGCTTTGTTTAATTGCGTACATTTCCTCACAAAACATGTTAAAACACTTCACCACCAACTTCAATGCATTTTGCTGCTCTGATAAGACAGCTGCTGTGTTGCTGATCTGAGCTCATTATTACATTGATTTACTTGAGCACAAGCATGGTAAATACGAGCGAGAAGTTCCTCTCTTGTGTCCACCCTGCACGTGTGGACTTCGCTTGTAAGCCAACCCCACACACAGTAATCCAATGAGGTAAGATCAGGGGACCTCGGTGGCCAAGCAATGACTCCGTGGCGACCGATCCAACGCCCAGGATACGTTTCGCTGAGGTACTGTGTCACTGGCCGTACAGAATGTGCAGGAGCTCCGTCTTGCTGAAAGTACATACAAGCTCCTGTTGCCAAAGGGATATTCTCCAAGTATTCTGGTAACACGTTTTGAAGATCAAGATACTGTACTCCATTAAGACAATTATCTAAAACTACTGGACCGATGAGATGGTCATTAATAACACCGCACTACACGTTAACTGAGAAACGTCGTTGAAAATTCCTTTCTACAGTAGGGTGTAGATTTTCGTCTGCCCATACGTGAGAGTTGCGTGTGTTGTTGATTCCGTTGCGGGTAAATGTTGACTCATCAGTGAACAGGATACGTGGAACTAATCGATCATTGGCAATGATCCACTGACAGAATTCTTGCCGGTGGACATCATCTCCTTCATGCAGATGTTGTACACTCTGCCGATGATACTAGAGCAAGCACTGTAGGACTGAGACTGAGGTAGACAACTGCACGATACTTAGAGCGCCACCGTGTGGAAATGTACAAAATTACACACAGCATAAGATAGCAGTAGCGTGATTTACCGTCCCCTGCACTAATCCCGTTTCTTGTTGTTTTCATTAGTTTTCTCTGAAACGGTTAAGATAAGGGCATATGTTTATTAGAAAATATTTGTTCAGAATCACCAGTACTATCACCCCTCAAAGCATGTACCTTTCCTCCCGACTCACACTGTATATAGAGCTAGATAGATAGATAGATAGATAGATAGATAGAGAGAGAGAGAGAGAGAGAGAGAGAGAGAGAGAGAGAGAGAGTTCGCGTTCGTTTTGTGTGAATGTTAAGATGTAATGAATCGTTCATCAAATATGGGAGGAAAATAAACCCCACAAACCCCATTTGGACGGCTGCTGATAACTAGTTTGATCTGGCTGCCTAAAAGATTATGTGGTGCAGTGTGCACGGTGGGATTCAATATGCACATTGATAAATGTACAATCAACAAACGTCTACTGTGGTTTTATTAATACTGACAGAGGCCAGCCACGGAGGTATCATGGTCGTGTGGGTAGACGTGTTTCACGCGTACGAGATCAGGAAGTGCGGTAACAGTAAGGACGACGGAACAAGCTCGTCGTGCCTCACACGAAGCTCTAACATAAGTTACTGAACTGGTTTGCGTTCATCTCGATGATAGATTGCCTCGATGAGACATTCAAGGGTGACCCAGTTAGTTATTTACACAATATTAACGATAAAGTTGTGTTGCACACACCTATACCAGTGGCGTATCGTGGTCGCTTTCCAAGGCACGCAATATCAGCTGCGACTATACGCTTTATTTACGTGGATTCAATGGCCCCTACCGGTTATATCCAATAAACATATATTGTGTGGACTGAGGGATATTGTTGGAGCAAACTTTCCTTGCCTCTTGTACGTTACTGGAAGAAGAGAGTACCTGCTCCTACATGCCTAATGGTCTCTTGGAATTTAGTACAGTCATTACTCATCACCTCACACCTTAGAACATGACCACGGTACGCCAGTGGCCTATAACTTTTTCTTTAAAATACTGCATCTAAATTTTTATGCCAAAAAGTGACCACAAAAACAACTTTATTCACCACTTTTGATCGCTTGGATGATTATTGGAGATCCTGATATGGGCATGACGATGTATTTGAACGTTATTATTATTAACGATAACGCTGACGAACATTGAGCAGTTTAATAGTCTGTCTGTCGATGTTCTTCAACACCATTTGGCGGTCTAAGCAAACAACCACCTTCAGCACGAACTCAACCAAGAAATGCAACTGGCATTTCTTACAAGGCACGTTTATAAACTGTTTTGTGATGACTTACTCTCGTGTACATTTGGCCCAACTACCTTACTGACCTTCAAAGATATTAACCAGTGATGGAAATGTAAAACTCCTTGATGATACTTGATTGTTTCGTGCAGATCGTAGTTCCTTTATCGGCAGATCACAATGCTTGCAGGAACGAAAATATGGCAACTGTTTCCTAGCTTGTCACGCATACCGGCCACTATTGTAAAGAAGCTGTGGCCACACGGTGTGTTCGACTCGCTCGAAGGACTCAGTCGAAGCGGCAGATACGTCCCATATGGTGGACGTGGTGTTAGGAGTTGAGCTGTGTGGTGCCGAAGGCGATGGCTGCCAGAGGATGACTGCTCACCTCGCCGCTCTGTATGGAGAAGTGACGGTAGGAGATGTACTCGGGCGCGGCAGGTTGGTCTCGCTTCATAGCCTCGCTTCTCTTCTTCAGCTTCATGTAGGCAAGCACAGAGACTAGCAGCACAAACACCACGAAGCCCATACAGCTGCCGACGATGAGGCCGAGGCGCCGTGTGAGGATGGAGCCTACACTGTCAGCACCGGGACCATTCCCGGCGACCATGCTGGGCGCATCCAGGGTGCGCACCTCGGTGCAGCGAGTTGACGGCGTGTCTGTCAGCTCTGGTGGCTCGGAGTAGTTGCGACGTGAGGGCGACGATCCCCAGCTGCTGAGGCCACCCACGCACACCAGGTACCTGGTACCTGGAGACAAGCGGCCTATCTTCACAGAGCGTGACCCTCGCTCCAGCACCTTGCTGCGCACCTGCACACCACACCTTCATCACACTACACACACTGGCTCAGCCCTCACGAACTACAAGTTTAGTAACTTAGCCAATGACACATGCACATTATTTTATTATTTCTATTAGAAAACATATAAACGCCTAAAAGTTATAGTTGCGAACACATGTTCAGTTCAGTATTGTAGTATATTGCGACGTTTGTTGCCACCAGAAAGTCTCTGCAAATATTTTTCAGCAGACTGGGCTATGGAACTTCGCAACTACGTGGTGAAAGGTTTGCTTATCTGCTTAGCAGTAGCAACACCTACGGAGTAGTAACTTGCCCTGGTTGAAACCTAAGTACACATTTGCCTTTATTATTGAGGGTTCTACTGACTGACGACTATTCTCTTCGATACTGTTCAAAGGGCGAGGCGTTTCTCTCTTATACAGGCAAGTATCAGTTCAGTTTCGTTTCGAGGAACATGTTACAATAAACTTTTGACTAGAGCCGCTCCCAGCACTTCTCATAGTACACACTAAAGTAGCAAAAATGTCAGTTACTTAATTATTATCGAGAGCTGCTGAAGACTCGACTACTGTCTAGGTACTCATATAAACCGGGTAATATCGAGTGTGATACCATCATATTTTGCATAGTTACATACAAACCGTGACGATGTAAATCCACCACTTGAGACAGATATTCTAACTATTCGAGACACATCGTTTATGATTTAATGTGATTTGTTCATGAATATTGATTTACTTATTAACACTTCTTATTAATCTACGGCTCTAAGAATTTACACTAAATGTATGAGGCTTGAGGAAAAGACCTTGTTAAACAATTTTTTAAATCTAAAACTATTTGGATAGGTGGAAAATATTAAGCTACTGAAATAATGTGGAAACCCCCAGATTAACACTGGAAATACTGGTACATGTGTTGCACTAATTACTGGGTGTGATCATTTTGACCCTATAATTATTTTCAAACTATTAAGTGTACATCATATATACACTGACCTCACTGTCAACACGTGACGACAATTTTTGTGTGGTTTTGTTATACAGCATCTCATCCAAGACTGGTTTCGTTTCATAAAAATAAAGTATGGACAAAAAGCAATACACATTGCAACCAAGCTTCACACTTTAATGGCATTACAATAATTCGTCTACTAACAGTTAAAGGATACAATGCTTACAAGTACAATCTGATCACAAAATGAAAGAGGAAAAGCCAAGTTTTTAAGTCTACATTGATTAAAACATTATTTCTGTCCAATTTAAAAGGCCCATTATGTTTTTGCGAAAAAAATCGGAGTAACAATTTGTTTCAATTACTTATGTGCACCACTGCTTCTTAGTCAATTGTTGGATGTTTTTAACTCTCAGTGTTTTGGGATTCTACACCAAATCATAGGCGTTTGGTGTCCCAGTAACGTTGTTCTGATTGGTAGAGTCAAATAAGCAATGCTTCTACATACATAAAAAAACACTGTCGATAACCACGAAGCAGAGCTGATGATTTGAATGTTTGGCATTGAAATTAAGTGGTGCAAAAATCATTTCGCGAAAACTACCGGCACCTACTCATGTAGTTTTAAACATAACTATAAGCAGAATAAAGCCATTCCTCCAATTCGCAGGAGCCAGAAAACTTGATAGTTACTGATCCAGATACTTTGCAGAATAGTTGGCTTTAAAGCTATGTTCAGCGCTTAGCTTGATTATGATATTTTGTAACATAAGCGTATTGCTACGTTTATAAAGTCACTTGCAGACCTTTCGGGTCACACATTCATGGATGCGTTTTTTATAATGGTAACAGAAATCTTAAGATATATTACCTGCATGCGCAAACAATTGAACCTACGTGCATGGATTTTGTTGTGCAGCAGCAACTATAAAAGCTGAATGGGTGTGAGCGCATTAATTTTATTTGTGGAAAATTTTGTAGCAAATTCATATATAAGTCTGTATATTCGTTTCAGTAGTATATAGTTAGTTTAAAATAAAGCAGCCTGAATACAGACTTATTATGCCACATTAAGCATATTCAAAAGTATGTTTGCAATATTTCGTGTCTTGAAGATGACAGACGTTATACTAGATACAAATTCTGGTTTGTACGAAACTATTTGGACAACTTTTTACAGCTCGAAAAAACGCAGAAGCGCAAGTTGTTTGCTTTGTGACACAGTTGTAGTTGCTGTACATCAGTGAGGTGCTGATCTGCTGCCAGGGATGTTCTGTTTTGTTGCCTATTTAACACTTTCATGCTTACCAGGTCATTAAGTCAGCAGTCAGAAATATCTGCGCATATGCACATTAAACACGGTCATTTGAGTATTTTTTCCTACTGGAGTTCCTCTAATACTTTACAGAGAGCGGTTACACTGACTTACAAACTGGCTAGTCCCGAAAGTGATCTCACAGAATGTACGAAGGAATTGTTTCGTCCGTAGTAACTTTCTGCTTTGTTTGTTTCGTATGACATGTCTTCCTGACTGTTATTATTCTCTGCTCTACTGTACTCTTATTGGCTCGTTATATTCGCTCACAACATTGTGGGAAAAGGCGGTCAGAAAGTCATAGAAAGATAAACAAGAAAACATGTAAATCAGAGGAATGAATATATATATATATATATATATATATATATATATATATATATATATATATATA
>PNEQ01077039.1:14146-76155 GCA_003012365.1 Medauroidea extradentata | reverse complement strand
GAAGACTTCAAGAGTGAAGACAGTGGTGCACTCTGGGTGATGCACTGTACATGGTGAGCCATCCTCCCTTAGGACTGTTAAGGTTGTACATTGTCATTGGAGTAACTGTTGATTGGATATATGACAGGATTTTGTGATTTGTAGTGTTTAATTAATTAATGGTTAATATTCTTGTGCTTTAATTGTCTAAGTTAATTAATGTTCTGTGGAACAGTACTAATTGTGTGTGTAATTAATTGTGTTGTGAGAGTTATAGTTGATTACTGTTATGTGTATTTCATAGCTTTGTGAGCTATTAAATCCAGTACTTAATTTAACTCTTTTATTTATAACTATAAGACCTCTATCCCAAAAGAACTCATGGGTATTGCCCACATTGAAAAGTTTGTGCTCCCCAAAATTGTAACAATATATATGGTGGCTACTAGGACGTCACACCAAAACTTCGGATATCTTCGAAAAGGATTCGTTGTCCTTATTCGAGTAGCGGGATTCTGACCTCGAGTAGCAACTCGGGTAAAAAAGGTCTGGTATCGACTATCGATAGATGTTCAACGATTTCAACAGATTCGCGACTTGCCAGAGGGAAACCCCCGCCTCTAACAACATCACTGTGCCATTGTTGTACGTTGGTGCTTTCAGGAAGTGCGCCAAGATAAGAACGGGAGATTTCTAACCGCAGACCATTGTTACTGAGTAGTGACGTAACTGACTGCTATAGCGATGCAGCGCAGCTACAATTTTCGTCCTAATACTTTATTTACGAACACGTATGAACCGTCTGTTAGAATACGTAACAAACGCTCTCATAACTAATTCTTATCCACATTACTCGAGATGGTGAAGATTTGCGATAGTATTTCCTGCCCAGCGTTTTATCTAAATCAGTGTAGCGTACTGCGGCTTGTAAACTTGTACGACGGCTGTGTGGCACGACGAAGATGTATACTGACGAATCACAGATGTCCAGTAGGAACGCACCAGAGTTGTCATTGGCCCTTTCAAACAGGGACTCACCAGTAAGGAAAAGAAAGCGTCGCAAATGATCACATTGCATTGAAGCATAGCAAACATTCTACTTTTTCCGCGATAAATCACCGTCCCATTCACATCATTCATATACATTGTAGTTCCGATAGTATAACGTAGGACATGATATCTATAAAAACGAATCTACAAACTGTAGCAACACCAACACAACGAACATTTTCCAAGACTGTATTTGAGCGGTCGATCGCGGTTGTTGTAGTACAATAGCATGCAAGTTATAAGTATAGCAGTGTGTTATTACTGCAGGTGTCAAAAGCAAAGTATTGCACTGCAGACGCCAGCATGTATTTCTCTCCTATGTGTCAAGGAGACTGAACGAGAATGTCCTAAAACTGGCATTTTTAGCATTTTTACTCATTTTTTCCTTTTATGATGTCGACAGGACTAAAGTTAAAAGTGACGACTACATATAATAGTTTTTGCACTTCCTGGTATAAAATCATGTCTCCAGAACAGTTATTTACAGACATTTGCGTATACATTCAAACACTGATTTCATAGAAAACATCTTGCTGGAGACTACTCTTAACTGCGAAAAGTTCTTAGAAATATTGTACGAGGACAATATAGGAAAGTCAGAAGGAAACAGGAGACGTGTTATTTAATTCCAGTTCATGCCGATACGAGCGCTGTTCCTTCAACAGTAGCACGTTGCTCTATAATGGGTAATTTTAGTTTTATATTTATTTCTAGCAGTCCCACGCGGCTTTGCTCGCGAGTGTTATTCATAAATGATAATATTTACTTTAATTGAAAAACCTCTTTGTACACCAGATTGGTACTTCAATGATCAAGTGTTAGAATGACATATCTGCTAGTTGAGCTAATTCTGCAGCAGGATAAGTAGCTGTAGCTGTCCACGCGAAAATCAGTCTTAAGTTTGTTCCTGCCACTAACAGCGACTTCACCTGGGCCTTATTTATAGCACTGCAAATTTAACGTTGTGGGGTAGATACAGACTCTTAAATGTAAGATGTCAATCGAATGAAAAACGTCTGATTTATCCTGTACATAACCACTCGTGACGGTGCCCCCTATTACATATTTTCAAAATATTCGCTTGAAGTTTAATGCCATTAGAATATTTTGGTGGGAAAAGTTTCGCGGAAACGTATTTGGTGCCCCAACTTTGGGATTAGTAAGATAATATATTATGTGGGAGCTAGTGGAAAGTGGACTGCATAATCAATTTTACCCCCTTTAAACGACTACATGAAAATTGCACTAATTGTTTGTGCTTTGCAGTTTTTGTGTGTCAGTATTGAACGTTTGCACGCAGCTTTTAACGGAATTCGAGCCCAGAACCTCTCGGAATGTAGACCTGAGCTTCAAAGAACTGCCTCACGTAACGTAGAAATAATTCATGGAAACAAATTTAACATAAAAAATAAAATATTCATGTCCCGAGCTCTATATCTTGCAGAATATCATGTATCGATATGTTTCTGTAGCGTGAACTACTGTATAATTTATTTCTCGCTGGTCGTACTGGCTTTTCGGATCGTCTGCCTTGAAAGTTCGCAAACTATGATTACTCTTAATAATCAAGTTATCTCATAAAGTAAAAACTATACGTATAATTTTTTAAATATGTAAGCATCGTTCTGACACGAACAACACCTCAATATCTCTGCTGGTTAGACAGATATAATGGGTTGATGGAAAACAAATTTTGCGCTTTTTCACCCTTTTTGGTGTCGAATTTCGAAATATTTTAATTTCACATCTTAGTCATTTGTATAGATATCCAATTGAAGTGCAAATCACGACGGTAGACCGTTCAGTCGAATCAAAATTAATCATATTTATATTGAAAAACACAAATGACCCCTGCACAGTACTGAGAGTTCGAATTTCGAAAAACCTAAAAACTACATTGCGATTATTTTTGTAATCATCATCTTGAAACAAAAATTAACTGTATATCTAGAAGGGTTCGATGGAAATCGAGGATTTATCTAAAACACATTCAAGGTCTTTCACCACATAAGAGAGTAAATTTCAAAAAACCATTGAATAACTCAATTCAAGATATACTGACGATAAATTAAAAACTAATTTATTCATTTTCACCCCTTTTTACATCCTTAGAAAGGGAATTTCGAAAATTCGTGAAATCTCTGTTCAGGTATTTAGTAAGCATCAATCTTTAAAAAAAATCTCGTCGCTATATAAAAATCAATGGAATATATATATATATATATATATATATATATATATATATATATATATATATATATATATATATATATATATATATATATATATATATATATATATATATATATATATATATATATATATATATATATCGATTGTGAATGGAAAACACATTTACCCTTTTTTAACCTCTTTAGAGCCGAATTCGGAAAATATATTTTAATGTTATGTGGGATATTTACAAAAGCATCAATTTAAAGCAAAGAGAACTTTGATATCTCGATTGTTTCGATAGATATAGAGGAAAAATCGAAAAAACCTTTCACGTATTTTTACCCCCTTAGTTAAAGAATTTCGAAACGTCTTGGAGTCCTGTCATATAATTTTGTATACGTAACCAATTTAAGTAAAAATTACAATGATAGTCAATTGTGTTTCAGTGATATAGACGATTCATAAAAAAACACATTTTGCCCGTTTTTACTGCTTGGGGGTCGAATTTCTAAAAATCCTAAAACTGCTTTTTGGGTATTTACGTAAGCAACATTTTGAAGTGAATACCAACGCTCTATCCCGAAGGGTTCGATAGATATCAATAGATAATCGGAAACACATTTAAGGTCTTTTCACCCCCTAAGTGTTTAGTTTCGAAACATTCTTAAATTGGCCAATACGCATTTTTATGAGTGTTCTATTAAAGTGAAAATCACAGCGATAGGCCGTCGGGTTCGAGCTCTATAGACGTTTCTTCGGAAACATATTTCACCCCTTTTCACCCCCTTAGAAGACGAAATTTCAAAAAATCTCTTCTTAGTGCTCGCCTACGACCTGAGGGGAACCCACATAAAAATTTTCACGATTCTAGGTTCAGTTGTTTGGGCTGCAGAGTGATATGTCAGTCAGTCAGTCAATGTTCATATATATATATATATATATATATATATATATATATATATATATATATATATATATATATATATATATAGAGAGAGAGAGAGAGAGAGAGAGAGATTTATAAATTTAATTGTAATCATGATTTTAGAATATAGTTACACTCTTTTAATTATACTTTAATAAGTTGAAATTAAAAATTTTAAAAATTATAAACACATTCTAATACTTTTGCGTTAGATAAATTTAGTCCATAAATGTATAACCACTATAGAATATAGAAATATAAGAATGTGAATTTTGCTAGTGTTACCAGTTCACGCCGTTGATAAAACGTCTCGCGCTTTAACAATGCTGAAAAGCTGCACTACCCCATACTGTCCTTTTACGACTCGAGTCGTTTAAAATGTGACCCGAGTGAATTTTTTGCTTGCGTCGAAAAAGTGAACCGAGCTGACTACTCGAATGCGTTTGATCACAACCTGGTAATCAAGTATCTCGGTCGCATGTCAGATAAAAACCCGATTCCTTTAGGTTACTTTTCTTAAGAAGCTCAATAAAGTTCCTGGCTTCAATTCCGACAGTAATTTATTTAGAGCTGTTCACTTGTAGCGTACAAACGTTTGACTGGGTGGAGCGGTGTTAGTGTTCAAAAGCGATAAATTTGATACCGTTTATGAAACATAGTTTTGTGGATGATATTTGTTAGCAGAGTTTCCTCTTCAAAAAAAACTTTTATATCGTATAGTTTTTAAATACCGGTGTGTCAAAGTAAAAATTTGCATGTTACGTTGCCATTCAGTTAGTGAAAACCAACAGAATTATTTTCTTTCACACCTGCTGTCATTTTGTTAAATGGCGGAATGTTTTTGATAGCCTTTGCAAGATCATCTGTACCATATTGACCTGTTGGAGTTTCTATTATGTTTTCATCCTAATTTTGATCCATACAGAATCGAAATAATTCACAGTTAATGAACATTCCATGAGTTAAGTAATAAAATATTTGAAAACACAATTTTTAGTTTAAAAATTACAAAAGTACAAGAAATGAGTGGCAAATTCAGAAAATTTTTAAATACCAAAATATTTCATTAATAGTTCTTTTTATTATTTTGTTACATATGTCATGTCAAGTTACTTCACAGTAAATGACAGTGTAACACGCAAACTTTGACTTTGACGCACCTGCATGAGGAAACTGTGAGAGCTAAATTTGTTTTTTTAACAGCAGGACACTATTCTCGAAAATATCACAGAACTAAAATATGTATGCTTTTATCGCACTTGAACACCCTTAAGTGGCGTGCTTACCCGACAGTGTCTGCAGTGTGAGGCCACCCAGTACCCAGACGATGAGCCACAGGCCTGCCTCCAGCCCGTCCATCTCCTGGAGAAGTTCTGGGGACCTAGCTGGCCGCCCTCCAGGGCCTGCCGCTCTGCCACCACCGCCGCTCCTGGAACAAAATAATCAATTTACTAGGCGCCTCCTTACAGCCTCCTGCAGTCGTCACTTACACTTGTGATCCTTCAGCGACTGAGAATATGTCGGCAGATTTATATGTCCAAGTCACTCGTCGTTCCTGGCTCATATATCTTTCTAGAAGGGTGCACGTGTGAGAGGTACAGTGGAGTTATAAGGGTGCCGCTGACAGAAGTATGTAACACAGTATTTTTAGCCTACTACCGAAACAAAAAAAATAGGCTTATGAGATCATCTTTCTGTCTGTGTGTCTGTGTGTGTGACTGTGTGCGCGCGTTACCGTGTGTCCGTGTGTCCGCTAAAACTTTTGAACCAGTGGACCGAATTTCATCAAACTGTGTACACATATACATAGTTCTTTGTAATCTGACAATACTTTTTTACATTTAGTTTACACCATGTTCATACATACAAATTGGCGGCCATTTTAACATTTTTCGATCACACTAGATATCTAAGGAACCATAGTTTAGAATTTAATCAAACTTGGTACACATTCACTACATACAAAGCTGACTAGAATAATATGCATTTCGTTTATCCTGTTAGCATATTTTCAAAATGGCGGCCATTTATATATATTTAGCATAGGAAATATTTTTCAGAATTTCACTAAACTTAGTACACACAAAATACATACAAAGTTGACTTGACTTTTGTGAATTTCGTTCATTCTGTGTGCATATTTTCAAAATGGCTGCCATTTTTTTAGTTTTAGTATTGTATCACATATTTTTAGGAAACATTTTTCAGAATTTAACCAAATTTAGTACACATATTACAAACACAGCTGACTTTAATACTGTGTAATTTAATTTATACTGTATGCATATTTTCAAAATGGTGGCCAATTTATGTATTTAGCATAGTATCACATATCGTAGAAAATATTTTTCAGAATTTCACCAAACTTGGTACACATATACTACATACAAAGCTGGGTTGAATGTTGTGTATTTAGTTCATTCTGTGTTAATATTTTCAAAATGGCTACTTTTTTATTTTTAGCATAATATCACAATTATTAGGAAATATTTTTCTGAATTTCACCAAACTGTGTTCAAATTTATTAATGGCCGCCATTTTAATGTTTTTAGCATAGGATGACGTATTTTAGGAAATATTTTTTTAGAATTTCACCAAACTTTGTACACATATACTACATACATAGCTGACTTGAATGTTGTGTATTTCGTTCATACTGTGTTCATGTTTCCAAAATGGTGACCATTTTTATATATTATGTGTAGTAATTCGTATATTAAGGAAATATTTTTCAGAACTTCGTCAAACTTGGTACACATGTATGCTGCATACAATGCTGACATTAAGTTTTTGTATTTCGTTCATCCTCTCTTTTTATTGTCAAAATGACGGCCATATTTATACTTTAGCACAGTAATACATATCTTAGGAAATATATTTTTCAGAATTTCATCAATCTTGGTACACATACTGCATACAACCCGACTTGACTTTAGTGTATTTCGTTCTTCCATTTGTAATATTTTGAAAACGGCGTATTTTTTTTTGTTTACCTTTTTGATAGAGATCACAAAAATTTTTTTCCTCAATTTATTAAACTTGTTACTCGCATATTATTTAGCAAGCTGAGTTATCTTGAGTATATATGTTGTGTATGATACGTCTAAATTAATATTATCTTTTAATATTCCTAGATGACGTAAACGATTTTAACTTTCACGTATAATTTACACCCTCTTTGAGGAAAGTAGGCTTATCAGTAATGCTGGTAACTTCTGGTTAAGTCCCTCAACTGACGTGCAGTCCTTTGCTATTACTTTTTTTTTACTTTGGGACTCTAAGTGGAGACGAATCAATTTATTGGTGAAGACGCATCAGACTAATAGCTTATCACGAAGGTGATCCGGATTCGATTCCCTCGGAGTCGAGCCCTGCTACTTTCCAATGTGGGAATCGTTCGGGAAGATGGCACTGGAATTCCATCAGCTATTTTGACCGCGAAAAATAACTAATAAATTTATTATATTATGGACTCAAGAGGTGGCTGAATATGAAGGAAATCTCAAAGATGTAGAACCCCCTTCTGTACAGCACACATGGATGGAATAACAAATTAAAGACAGGACGTGTATTTACTCTGAAATTAAGCAAACGACAGTGTTAAAATGAAGGCATTGGTGAATCAAACTGTTTAAACTCCACAAGCAACTGACTGAAACTGCTTGAGTAACCTAAGTTAAAAATGGAAATTAATAGCCTGTGGGAATATAAGTTAGTTTATAAATGTCTTCTCCCCTCCTCTTTTCCCGTGACATGAGCTTCCTCAGTCTCTGGTCGAACATACGTCGTTTCATAATTACCGCAACGTTCCGCAACATTAAATAAACCTAATACTATCAGAAAATAAACCAACCGCAACTATTTCCAACATAAGTGAATTGAGATTTAGGACAGCTCTTAGCAGCGAGATTTTCAGTCATGGTGAGTGTGAAGCAGTGCTGGAATGAAGGAGCGTGGAAACTGGAGAACTCCTAGATATAACGTCACTTCTGTTGTTGACAGAACACAATAATTCAACTTACAAACTAATTACGAAATAATACAAACAAAGTATATATTTTACTTATCCACTGAGTAAGAGATTTATAGCCTACAAATATCCAACTTTAAAAGGATTTTTTCTTAAAATAGGGAGCACTTAGAATTGATCATCAATAAATGACTGGTGTTTCGAATGGTGGATGCCTTAAGGCTTTCAAATTACGATTGATAACACAACGAACATTCATTATGAAATCGTCGGTTGCCCTCCTTTGTTTGCATGAAATTTTTTAGTGTAAACTGTAACCAATGGGTTAAAATTACTTATTGTGTGGCATGTCTAAATGAACAAAATAAATGCCGTCTTGTCGGAACGTTTATAGGTAAACAAAACTTTTATTAAAGAGTTGTAAGAAAGAAGACGAGTGATGTGAAATGTAGGCATCGAACAATACAGAGGTCAATGAACTGTACTCTCCTGCACAGACCGCCAAGGGGTATACATTACTCAGCGGATATACAATTTACTTGAAAACTACTCAACTCGTGTGTGTGTGTGTGTTCTCTGTTTAGGAACAACATTTAAAGTACGTTACGTGTGTATATCATGTCATATTATACACTTATATACAGTGAAATCCCAATTATTCGTGTTAAGTAACATCAGGCAACGCAAGAATATTTCGAAAATACTTATTTGCTAGTTTAGAAAAAATAAAAACTAATTTTTTTTTGTAATTCACTCAAACACAATAACGACGTATGGTTTTGCTGTTTTGCCTACAACTACCATATTTATTCATATGTAGCTCACGCATATTCCCAAATTAAAGAAATATGTTTAGGGTGCATGGTTTACGTGAGAAAAAAGTGATGTTGAAGACTCGTTAATCCATTCTTGTGTAACAGACTTTTGTTCCCCAAATTTGCTTGTTACAAATAATTTTGTTTTTCACGGTGTTAAGCATACACAGAATGACTAAGGGATAATCCGAGAACGTGTGACTCCATACACGTATAATTGGGAGTCTCTGTATTATAAGCTTATTTTCTCAAAGCATAATATAACGAAAATTAGTGCTCTTACTGTCCTCTTAAGATATCATCACTTTAATTGTAAAACCTCGTAACACCATTTAGCATTTAGAAAACTATTCAATTTCCCTCATCCTGAGAAATAGTCCGTAATTTTATATAACATTATTATTAATGAAATTATTATATTTGCTTTCAGCAATATTTCTTTGAAAATATTTTATCAAGGTAGTTTAAAAGGGTTGGAATGTCCAATCTTCCAAAATTGTATTTACGAGATTAATATTTGAGGTAACGATATGGACATTTTGGCGCCGAATCTTGTAGGCGTGAACCATACTTTAGCTAAAATATTACACCATGTAACAATAACGTCACCCTTGTATCTCACAGAGGCGACCTACCGGCGATAAGAATGTACGCTAGTCCTGATACTTGCTCCTGGACACTGGGTTAGACAGTATACACGGGCAGTCTTTAGTGCTCCTCGGCTGTATTTCGTCATAAATACCACTAGAATTTCTCCCAAAGTGTTAACTTTTGGTTTCGTACCCGTATGACTAACAACCACTTTCTATAATATCATATAAATGTTAAAATGCAATCTTTAGCGACAATTAAGTACTGGTAACGAACAAGGCCATGTTACGTATGTTCAAGTGGGTTTAACATCAAAATGTCATATTTATATGAACTAGTATTAGTATTATGATACTCGTGGGTATAGTTTCCTCTTACGAAACAATTTCAGCTTGCTTAGTTTTCTCATAACTGTGCGTCAAAGTCAAAATTTGCGTGTTACACTGCCATACAAATAGTGAGTGAGAGATTTTTTGCCCAGTGCTTAACATCATGGTCTTTAGCGCTGGCAAGGGGTGACATGAAGTGAGTCTGGAGCAGCATTGAAATCAAAGAACGGGGGAAACAGGAAATCTCTGAGAAAATCGGCCGACCAACGGTATCGTCCGGCACAATTCCCACATGCGAAAATCCGGAAATCGAACCCTGGATCACCTTGGTGGGAGGAGCCATGCAAATAGTGAAAACCAGTTAATTTACTAACGAAATAACATGCAATGGGCTACGTAACCCGATAATAGAAAAACTTGCTGTGAATAATTTTTGTATTTAAAAAGAGTATTGAATTTTCAACATTTTCCCCCGTACTTTTGCGGGTTTATTTGAAGATTCCAAATATTATGTTTTGAGTTTGTAAATATTACGTTACATAGCCCATGACAGGTTATTTCGTTGTGAATTATTTCGTTTGAGTAAGTCAGTTTGTTTCACTATGTAAATGGCACTGTAACAAGAAAATTTAGTTCTGGCGCACCATTATGAGATAACTATGCGAGCTATAAAATTGTTTTGTAAGAGAAAAATGTACTCACAAGTATTGTCTACAAAACTTACCTTATTTAATTATAATAAGAAATATTTTTATACTACTAGAATACCCGTAAGTGTTAATTTTGGTAATAGTGAAACAGTACACTAAAGCGCTTTGAATGCCCTGCGCAACGCGGCACAAACAAGAGAGTCATACCTCCTTGTGCGATGATGTGCTCCTGGTACGAAGCGACGAGCAGATTGCTGCGCGGCCATGCCGGAGCGCGTGGGGACTGTGTGCGAGAGAGACAGATAACACCGCCTCACAGTTGGGCAAACCTCCCGCTACATGATGTTCTCCTGGTAGCAATAGTCGAGTTAGCGGCGCAGCGGTCGCGCGGCGAGCTATTCTGGAAGCCTCCCCGACAACTTTATGCGGCAACGCCTAAAAACTGGGTGTTTCTAACGATTCTACACGCCGACGGCAATGGTAATCGTCCTATGTCGTATAGTCGAGATCCTCCATGAACACCCGTTCTAGTCGCATGCGACGCGGCCCGGTCGAGAAGTACCGACAAGTGTATCAGGAGCACGTAGAATGCATGGAGGTTGGTGGTTACCACTGCCTGCCTTCCCGCCACCCTGATATGAACCGCGTATGGATTCTTGTTACGATAACGGCGCCTGTCTGTCTATAGGTCGTTCGGGATAAAGTGAGCACTAAAAATTTTACCTTTGAAAAACATCACTAGCCGTTGCTGCATATAATTCAACATTAATTATAGTTGCCTTACTGCTTGTATGGTTGGCAGCGAAATTGCGGAATATAGTTCTGTGTATTTTCATATTTAAACACAACAGTACTGAAACAAATTCAACCGACATCGACGTAATTGTATGTCAAATTATATTGCCGACTGCACAATTTGTGTCACATGCGCAAAAATAAAGTGACGTGTCCAGAGAGGTTATATATTTCCCGTCGTTTGCCGTTACGCGCGGAAAGATACGAGTTGGCTGAAAGTAGAACTTTAGCAGTTTTTTTTTATGCTCACTTTACCGCGAACCGCGTATAGCTGTTAACTACATATAATTCACCAGAGAGGTTAGACATTTCCCGACGGTAGCCATTACGCGCGGAAAGATACGAATTGGTTGAAAATAGAACTTTAGCAGGTTTTTTTTTAGTGCTCACTTTATCGTGAACTATCTATAGAGATGTTTACCGCTCAAATGCACGGGTGGTTACATTAAGGCGTTAAATAAATATTTTCTTCCCGACCGTTAAAGAAACAGTTTAATAACTTTCAAATTCCGCAAGGTGCGTAAATTGCGTTGCAGAAAAATGGTAGAAAATTCGTGACATGTTCTTGTTGTATTTATACACTAAAATCATTTATAGCCTTTGTTGCATGCTACGTGTTTTATTTTTAACGTTCCCAGAAAATGGAAATGTAATTTATTAACATATTTAAATTTACATTATGTATTATTAATTAAATAAGTTTCCTAGAATCATTTTTTGCGACCATTACACACCAAATAGAAAGTATAAATCGAACTGTTTCCTTACTGGTAATAGAGAATTGGGTTTTAGATATCCCATATTAAATTTAAAATGATTTTCCTGTGTATGAATTGTAAATAAATATTACGTATTTTCGTCTCAAAAATTAAAAGTTTCGTTAGAAACACTATTTTTCTCTAGACGATTAGACAGGTAAAATCAGGCATAGAAGTAGTTCAAGTTATTAGGTTAAGATATTGTCATTATATAAATCTATGCTTAAGATGTAACATAAATCTGGCGCCCAGTATCGAGCGTTTTAAAAACGGTGAAGAACTATATAAATTCCTCACAACTGCCTCGTGAATACAGTCGCAGAAACAGATTTGGTTGTCAGAACATGTAACTTCAAGCTGGCAACCTCAGCAGCCACTCTACCAGGCACCAGGTGTAGTTTACGCCTTTTCTGTTTTCGAAAGTCACAAACACCTTGAAGAAAATGTGCCCAAGACTATTTTCAATATATATTTCAAAGGGGAGAGTAACTGACGACTCCACAACAAAGTAACGTCCCGCGTCATAGCCTCAGTATTCACGGCGTAGAACAGACATGCATTCTTTTCCTTGTCAACTTGTCTCTAACAGACTATCAACAATGACCCTGAAAATAATTGTTATTAATTTTGTTAATTGGTGACTTCACGTGCGCTTGGACAGCACAAGGGTGGGAAGTGAGTCAGTGAGAGATTTCGATAAGCGCTTAAGGCTGCCGCCTACCCCACGTTTCAAATGCGTTGCAGTATGTTCGTAAACAGCTTTTTATACGAAAATATTCCACGTGTGCCCATTGTGCCAACGTAGGAACAGGAAACAAACTTCAGACAAGGTCGGAACCTAATTGTTAAGACATTAAAAACACTGTTTCTAAGCCCTCCAACAGGGCTATAAACAGCCTTTTCAGGCTTCCGTACTTCAAAATGTACTAACCGGATGTATGTGAAACTCAGGTTGCGACCTGCACTGAACTTAGTTGCAGACTTTTTCCACTAATAAAATTATATGGTCACCGCTTAGTGTCCCATAGTAAAAACAGTTCGGCGGGAAGCTTGCACGCTAGTTCAGCGCTTGGCTCGTTGAGGCGACGCGGCATTTGATGCGCGCTTCAAGGTCGACCTTATAGCTCCTATGCTTTTGAGCCTCGCACGCGCGGGTAGGCGGCGCCTACTCCATAGTCCCGCCGGAAACCATATAGGGTTTAACATATTAAATTATATTCTATGTGGCTCAGTCACGTTTTGTGATACCGCTTCACGACAAAAACTATTTTCTGCAGTGTGAAAATGCTCATAAACGAATAAAAATTTAAAAAATAATTGTAGGTAGGCTTTTTTGCGTGTTTTTGAGCGTAAAATTACTTACTTGCTCACAGTTTCCAGTGTATTGCAAAAACAACCTATAAGATAATATAGCAATGTGAGTCACATCGAAATCATCTAAAAAGTCAGCGGTGGCATGTATGTAGGTTCAACAGGTAATTATCTACGAGCAAAAATATTCATAATGTTAAGTGGACCACGGTGGCCGAATGGCCAGGCCATTCGCCTCCCACAATGGTGATCCGGGCTCCATTTCCGGCGGGGTAGTTCCCCGGATTTTCGCATATGAGAATCATGCCGGACGATGCCGTTGGTCGGCGGGTTTTCTCGGGGATCTCCCGTTCACCCTGTCCCTTCATTCCGGCGCTGCTTTATACATGTCACCCCTTACCAGCGCTAAAGATCTTGGTGTTGAGCTCTGACCAAAATCTCTCTCTCTCTCTCTCTCTCTCTCTCTCTCTCTTATATGTTAGTTTGCGCAGTGGCAGCTAAGCTACGTAACTGGATGAAGTGACAGTTACGCTCCGTTTAATCTCCTTCTTTCTTTGAGTCGACCAGGGGCCTGCCCAGCATTCGCCTGGAGTGATTTCGGACAAACTGAAAAACCGAAATCAGGACGACTGGAGACGGGGATCAAACCCGGATTCTTCCAAATGCGAGGCCGGTGTTTTACCCACGCACTATGGCTTACGTAATAATAAATATAGTGGTTAACTGCGTGTCTCCTGGCTCTTTATATGTCGTGCAGTGGAATTTATCTTCTGAACAACACTTGCAAAACCGGATGTTTTCTTTCCATGAAATAAACATTAACAGCCGCGAAACACCATCCAGACGTGGAATATTATTGAGTATGTTTTCTAAACAAGCGAAATTAGAAAAAAATAATATGTCGAATGCTTAGCTACACCATTAAAGTTCTGCACACTGTTTTACGTCCGTATAAAACCACGTGATTTAAATTACCATAGTTATGCGCGGTATAAATGTAAACTGTTTACAACTGTCTAGAGCCTTTAACTTGCAGGCGACATGGCAGTCCAAGTACTCGTCAGAATCGCTCTTAACTATTTCCCGTGCTTCCGTGCCAAACAAGCACAAAATAAATTTTCGTGAGCGGAAAATTCATAAATATAGGTTAACCTTGCCACTGTTAGAATGAGTGAAGAGATTTTAGTCCACGCTTAATAGGGCGTGGTACATAATTCAACGCTAAAAGCATTAATCTATAACTGTAGGTTTCTTGAAGCCAATTTGCGAAAATTAAACAATAGTAATCCTAGACAATAGTTTTAGCCAACGTTTTAAAAAAAATATTTTACAGTGTTACGAACTTCTGAGGCACAATCTCTGACGCCGGAACTTAGTGCATTTAACTGCGGCGCAAGAGATCACGCGTAACGAATGAGTAATTCTGGATAAATATTTACTCATAAAGTTGGCAAATACTATTATCTAGGATTGTCATCGAGTATTTTATCCACATTGGCTTCGAAAAAAGCGTAGATATCAATAAATGATTCCAGCGTTTATTTATGTACCACGCACTTCCAGTGTTTCAGGCGCATGTATGTAACCCGCATTAACCCTACATAATTCGAGGCTATTATTTTCGCTTTAGTAATAAGAGTTTTACACTTGTCAACATTATTTTGGCGTTTTAATAGAGATACAATCGTTCTTATTTTCGCTGCGTTCGCCGATGTCAAGTATAAACAAAGGTTTACAAATTTTACAAAAAAATTTTTGTATCGCGTTGATAATGTAACCGCTTGTTATACATGATTTTGCAGAATGCAGCAGAAATAAGAACAGCTGTGTCTTTGATAAATCGCGAAGATAATGTTGATATGTTTAATACTATTATTACTACAGCGAAAGTAAATTAGCCTTGATTTTATATGGGCTTAATATGGGTTGCATACATGCGCCTGAAACACTGGAACGGCCTCTTAAGAGTATCTGGTAAATAAATGAAACGCTCGAAACACGAATTGAAATTAAAAGTCCTAGGCTGCTTTCACATGAACGTTGTCGGGTGTAAGGAGAACGTTTTTTTAAGAGGTTATACTAAACGTGTGTTCGATACCTTTATCTACGGAAAGAAAACACGTTAAAAACAATGCTTCTATAATTTTGTTTTCCGTGTATTGTGCTTATAAACACGCTTTTTGGGCACCTCAAAATTGCTAAAAAAAGAAAACGACTTCTTTAAGCTGATACCACGTAAAAAATACCAAATAGAATCGTGAAACAAAACTATAGAAGCACGAGCTAGACTTTGCCCCGCATTTCCGTAAATAAGAAGGTAGGGTAACCGCTTGGAGTTCCATGGAAAATAGCCAAATACACACAACCAAGTAATTTTGTCTTTTTTAAAAAATTGCCATAGATGAGGTAAATTTTCGTCATTTTCGGATTTTTTTTAAAGTACAAAGGAATTCCATTTTGTGTTTTTAAATCTTTTAGCATGGTGCCCATTATATCTCATTTCAGTGTAAATTATTTCATTCGAGTAGGTCGCTTGGTTTTTGTTAAACCTACGTTCCTGTAACTTACAAATTATAACTTTGACACGCCGCTACGGGCAAACTATGAGAGCTAAAATATTTCTACACGTGGAAAATGTAGTTACTAGCAACGTCTATAAAACCAACACTATGTCAAGCAAATATAAAATTACCAATTTTTACCACGTGGACGTCCTTATTGCGATAGGGTTGTTTGACGCAAGACCCAGTCTAGAGCTTATCTTCCCTTTTGGAATTTTACTTATGCTCCTTTAATGTTGTATGTATTAAATCAATTTTTGTAATATTACGATGTCAATAACAAAAAAGTTTATGTACGTTTGTCTAAAACTACTCAACAAATACTACCCAAGTGTTACATTTTCGAAGTTCATTATCATTTAAGTAGTGTTCGTTGTTGTTCTGCAATTTTAGAAAATTGCATGCAATGAATAAACATAGTTACTGTGCCATATTTCAAGATATATTATGCCGATTGTTGAATTTTGTGTTAATTTGCACCCAAAACGAGGACATTAGGTCAGTAGTTATTCTGGCAACGTCTTGTTTAGTGGTTGACATGACATACGTAAATCTGTGTCATTTTTTTTTTTGCTAATTATCTGTTTTTATGTGTAGAAATTTAGGAAATTTAAATCCCAAACTATAGCCACTGTTTCTTTGGAACGATCTTACACGAAAGTCCCGAAAGTATCTTTGTAAACGTACGTTTGTATATAATTTAACCGTGTTTGTAGATGTGACTTGCAACGCCTGGAGAATAGCTCGGTGCTAGCACGCAAGTAGAACATGTTGCATAGAAGTAGGCGTACAGCAAAATGTTCAGTCACACATGATCAAAATTCATTGTAATATACTGGAAAATATGTTTTTTTAAGAAACAATTCCAAAAACGGTCCTTGTACCAACGTACGAAAAGAAAACACATTTCGGACAAAGTACGCAATGTCATTGTTAAGACACAATGCTCATTAAAATACAGTTTCAAAGTCTTCAAACATATCTAATAACGGTTTTATCAGACTACCGTGCTTCAAATGTGCTAGCCAGTGGAATGAAAAACTTAGATATAAACGTGCACTAAACAGTGATACAGCATTTCCACCAATTCTGTACGGCTACCGCTTGAAGTCCCATAGTAAATATGGATTTGCGGTAATCCTGCGCGCTAGTTCAGAGCTTGACCCGTTGTGGCGATGTGGAATTTGATGAACGTTTCAAGCTAGCCCTTATAGCTCCGTTGTTTCTGAGCCTTTAACGGACAGGTAGACGGCGCCCTTGAGACATATCTGCCTTAAAAACTTGCAATTACGGAGTTTAAATGGGAAATCAGTAGTAAAATTGATTACACCTTAAGATATAAATAAAAAAAATAACCTTTTAAAAACAGTGGTCTAAATTAAATGTCACAAGAAGATAATTTGTGTCAGCGAGGACTTAAAAATATGTACGTGTTATAGTTAATAGTTTATTTTAAAATTGCAAATTATATTTAATATTCAGAGTATTAACTATTTAAAATAATAATGGCTAAGTTTCTCATATGTCAGTATTTTCAAGAAACTCTTCATAGAATTTGTATTGTTTTATTGTAATGAACTGGCAAAAACGGGAGTAATTCTGGAGTAAAATTAAATGAGAGAAACCTAATGTGGCCTAAATACAGGGGCAAAAGCAAAAATAAGGCGAAACTCGCTTCTCGGCTAAATGTGAGAGATATCACACGATCGCAAAGGTTACGAAGCCAGTAGTGAGTCCGTGTAATTTCCTGGAATAGCACACATCAGAAAAATGATTGAACATCTTCGTTAAAAACCACTACAATTTATTGAATAAAAACAGTTCATAAAAGTTATCATAGATAATGTAAGTACAGAACAATGAATGACTAGAAGAATTATCAAATTTTAAGTAAACTGAGTTACATATTTAAGGGTCTCAAAATTATAAATCAATCGTTTTTTGAACTGAATGTAACAATTTCTGTACCTAGGCGTTATAAAAAAATTTCATTAACAGGCGGCACTTCTCTGCCTCGTTTACAAACATAGAAAGTTTAAAACATTACTCCATTTACCTTCGACACTCGAAGTTATGAGTTATCACTTAGTTAAACTGTTGTCCAACGCAACATTATCAGATTCTCAAAACCTGCAACACTTATGAGTTTCACTTACAAAATAAAAGAATAAAACATTATTTCATTAATCTTTGAATTTCAAATTACGACTTCACTAATTAATGTGAGTGGGTGTTCAGACCAAGACTCGTATTTGCAGTGAACAAATAACAACTCGCTCTTTCTCCTAAGTCGATTTACACTTAAAAATTAAATTTTAATTTAATATAAACTTTACCGTCTGCCTTTTTAAAGAAAAACTACCAAATCATCAATAACTTATTATCAAAGCCATAACTGGCGAATTACTTACCCCGCATGGCTAATGCCCTTCGACCGAGGTTTCCTGCCGACGCCGACAATACAATGTCACTAATTTCTTGCTAACTGAGCACACTATCGACATCCTAGCCCTTGGGAGGGGGTTGCCCTCACAAGGAAAACGTCCTCCGACCCGAAACTACATCTCAATACTACCGAGGTTCCCGTCAGGCCTCCGGTCCTGACTACACGTCCTGACGCGAAGGTAAGGGCCTTTACACAATTGAAAACTTTAGAATTTGACTTTACGATAGCCTTCAATACATAGCTTCTTATGGAGTCGTACACAATGGCGTCGCGAAAGTTAACGTCAAGCAGACTTGACTTTATGTTTACGATAAATTGAAAACCTAAAGTCAAGGTTAAGATGGTCATTCGCAAAGAACCAGCTGATTATGTATGTTACAATGAAAAATACTTATTTCTGAGTATCGTGTTGTTTTCCAGTATTGGAATATCGTGCAAAATTACAGGGTTGTCTTAAATGTACTCGAAAACCTGGTAAATAGCGTTGAAGAAGTATTCGTAAGTTAACTTTAAGTTGCGTCAACAAATGGCGTTGATTTTGTACTGAAAAATATTATAATAAGTGAAAAAATATTTTATTAGTTGGGATTATTTTTGGAATGTTTACGCGATATACTTTTATAGCAAATTTATAATGATTTATACTATAATATTTCCGTTTGAGAAACATATTTTCAATCGTATTTGAATTATCGTAACTTCAACTTTACGTTTGTATTGTGTATTGGCGAAATATATAAAGTAACGGAAATATAAAGTATTCAATTGTGTATAGGCCTTAAGAGTGCGTGGTAGATAAATAAACGATGAAAAGATCAATTGATTTCTACGTTTTTTTCGAAGCCAATAGGGATAAAATACTCAATGACAATCCTAGATAATAGTATTTGCCAACGTTACGAGTAAATATTTATCAAGAATTACTAATTCGTTACGCGTGATCTCTTGCGCCGAAGTTAAATACACGAGGTTCCGGCGTCAGAGATTGTGCCTCAGAAGTTCGTAACACTGGGAACAATTTTGTTAAAAACTTTGGCTAAAACTATTTTATAGGATTGTTATTGTTAACTTTTCGCAAATTGGCTTGAAGAAACCTACAGCTATAGATTAATGCTTTTAGCGTTGAATTATGTACCATGCCCTCTTAAACAACGATCATCTCCACAAACATGGCGTCCGAAAACGTCCTCGCGCATACTCTTCCTGCCAAGTCAGCTAAGCTCTGGCCAGTAACCCTGGTGTGGCCAACACTCGAGCACTTAGTTTCACAACTAACGCCCCTTCTTGCCAGGCGAGAAACTGTTTCTCTTGCTAGGAGAAGTGGCTGACCAGTGGTAGTCAGGCCGCTTCCTAGAAGTAGTTAGCGAGTACTGCACAAAGACGAGCACTCCTTGCGAAATTACCAGACCCCCTCCCACCCCTTTTACCGCCAGTAGAGTCAATGACATTTCAACAGTCCAACCCAAAACTATAAAAAAAAAGTAAATAATTATGACGAGATATTATGCATGTATGTGTATGTATAGTTGATCTATTTTTATATTACATATTTGAACGTTAATTATACATTTAAACACCATTGCCGCAAGTTAGGCAAGTGAAGTCCTTAAGGGCTTGGGCCCTGAATTTCTCGGCTTATGAGAGAATTATTTTTTTTAATGAACACGAGAGTCAATATCGTAAAATTGCTTCGTTACTTTGTTGCGAATTAGTTTTACAATGCAATGTGATTTTTCGAGACAAACTGTATGGTGAGTATAGCTAATTTATCAATTAAAAGGAAATTTCGTTAATTAACTAATTAACAATTATTTTGCTGTCTTCTGACTCGACGAAATTAGAGTATGCAGTTTAAATCAGTCATAACAAAGTTACGAAGCGATTTTACGATATCGGCTCCCATTTATGTTTTAAAAAATAATTGTAGTTGAATGCGAAGAAACTCGGGCCCATGCCCTTAAGTATGCTGTACTGCATGAACATCAAAGCTTCTCAGTTCATGAATACGCAAGAATCTTTAAACTCCGTTGCGTGAAAAGACGTAGAAGCTTAAGCACGTAACTCCATGTGGAAATCATCGTAATATATCTACAAGTTGCATCCAGGCTTGTTGTAAGTGGGTGAGTGAGACGTTTTGGTCAGCACTTAACATCGAGGTCTTTAGCGCAGGTGAGGGGTGACATGAGGTGAGTATGGAGCAGCGCTGGAATGAGCGGGCCGGGGAAACGGGGGATCCCCGACCAGCGGTATCGTCCGGCACGGTCCTCACATTCGAAAATCCGGGGTCGAATGTGGATCGCTACGGTGGTCTGACCATTCGGCCGTCGCGGCCCCCAGTGACATACTGTGCAGCAAGTGTTATGGCTCAGGCTGTTCGAACAAAAGACAACTAGTCCTAGGCAAGCAGGCTGCCTGAGCATTGGCATAGTTTACTAATCGGATAAACTCGGCCGAGGAATCATAATATCAAACACCGCACGCAATGCGACAGCGGAACTCCCACTCCGACGAGGGCACGAGTTGCTACACACAGGCTGATATAGGGGCGTGTGACGCTTTCGAAAGTCTTTCTACGCCACATTGACGACATGGCCACAACGACACCAGAATGCACCAGGTCGTCCAGATGCGAGAGTTGTAGCAGCTACATCACATAAGTGATTAACGAATTACTCTGCTAGTGTAATTATAATTGTTAGAATTGCTTAAGTTTTCTCTCCCTTCGTCATTATAGTAATTGTATTTGACAATGTAGAAATCATGTCATAAATTATAATGAATTTCTTAAGAAGGCGTGGTACATAATTCAACGCTAAAAGCATTAATCTATCACAGTAGGTTTCTTGAAGCCAATTTACAAAAATTAACCAATAGCAATCCTACGCAATAGTTTTAGCCAACATTTTAAACAAAATAGTTTCCAGTGTTACGAACTTTTGAGGCACAATCTCTGACGCCGGAATCTCGTGCATTTTATTTCGTTGTCGTTTCCACTTTGAAGTATTTTCCTTTCATTATAATACACTCTCATATAAGTATACCATATTTTGATAACTCACTTCTGAGAATGGCTTGTCTGTAGACAGAATTGCAGGCACAGTGCTTTTCCAGGAAGCCAGGTAGGTTTGAAACCCCAAGCAATAAAACCACGAGGCACATTTCTCAGAAGAGAAACGGCCAAAATATGGAAAAATTACACAGAACAGACGTTACAAATAAAAGACAATAGTGACGTCAGAAACGTGTATGTTTAACGTGTTCACATAATTCTATTCATTCAGATTTTCAGATCTGCAATGTAAAAAAAAAAAAAAAAAAAAAAAAAAACAATAATGTTCACGTCACTTGACTCTGAAAAAATACGTTCTACATGAAAACGTTCATACTTTCCGACAACAATATTTTACTTGAACGGCGTTTCTTTTGATGTACAACATAATATCGCAAATTGTATTGAAGTAAATACGTAAATTCTACTAATTATTGCCGAACGTGCTTTACTGACCAACTGACAACGTAACCTCATATCGCAAAGCTGTCTTTTGATTTATTGTAATTTTTTATTGAGGTGATAAAGTGTACTAAATTTTTCTTTTTTGCTTGCGTTCATGGCTCTACAAATTAGTCAAGGGCTAGTTCCAAAAGTGTTACGAATTTATTGTGGTTTGGATTCTAGTTTGAGCGCAAAAAATAAGTAAACTTATGTATAGGTAGGCATATCTTAACGTCTCGCCAATGCCGAGGTCATGAGAGACGAAGTCATTGGATAGGGAATGGAAAAATATTCAGCCATGACCTTTAGATAGGAACCACCCCTAACACTCGCTCCGAGTATTTCATTTCAAGTTGAACCTCGGAAAACCAAAAAAGGATGGCCAGACTGGGAATTACACAATGGAACTCTCAATTTAGGTTCCAGAATGTTACTACAGCGCCACTTGGTTTGGTTTCCTCAAGATGTTTTCATCGCTTGCTCCAAGAGTATACTTAAGTATTTATTTCGATTTAAACAACCTGTCTTCACACGTTACGATAAGATAAATACATTAGATAGGGAGAGTCATCCAAGTAAGCACTGGTTTGTGTTCTATTCTCTCGAAAACTTATCAACGTACTTTGCAATGTTTTATGTATTATTATTGACATTATTGATATTATTATTATTTAGAAGTGCGACAAAAAACAACAAATACTAAAAAATAGTAATATATGTTTAGTTTAAATTAACTAATAGGAAACCGGAAGTAGGAATTGATGGTAGAGTGATAGAAAATATACGTTGGCTACAATTTTCTATATTAAGGGCGCTGCCTGCCACGCGCTTAATGCTTTGTGATGTGCGGGGAAGCGCGTTTCTTATCACATTATTTCATATATGCCCGTTTTACCTATGCACTAAAAGAAAACACAATTCGGACATGATTGGAATGTCATAGTTAAGGCCATGATCTTTCATTTATTTCAAACTATTGCATATAACTCGAATAATTTTAACCAAATGCTTTGAAAAAATTTGAAACTGTCTACAGTCATACGGTACACAATTTCAGTAGAGAGTTTTTCAAAATAGTGTACCGTTTGCTAGCAAAAAAAAATATTTTGCTTCATTTGGGGTTATTTTGACAACAAAATATGTAATATTTTAGGGGGGAAAATCTAAAAAATCAATTTGGTGTATTGTAACAGAAAAATTCAGTTACAAACGACGATATATAAGGGTTGAAAATGTAAGCTTTTTTATATACATATTAATTCACGTTAAAAAACATTTTCGAAAGCATTGCAAAACTAAAGAGCGAGGCTCAGTAAAATTACTGTTTCTAAGCCGTTCAACAAAGCTAAAACATACTTTTCAAACTGCCGTACTTCAAAACGTAGTAACACGATGTATGTAGAACTCAGAAACGTGCACTGAAATTTGCTACAGACTTCCAACCAATAAAATTACACGGTCACCGCTTAATGCCCTACAGTAAACATGGATCGACGGGAATCATGCACGCTAGTTAAGTGCTTGGCTCGTTTTGGCAACGCGGCATTTTATGCACGCTTCAAGGACGCCCTTATATCTCGCTCACGTCTGAGGATCTAACGCGCAAAACCGATGAAGATATTCGGCGCTCTTACTGAATTTCTGCTTTGAATTTTGAGATATCGTAAGACGAGTCCAATCGGAACTTGTGAGCGTGCAGGCACGACATTCATTCAAAAAAGGAAACATTTGAGTGATTATGCAGGCTGAGTAAAACTGAGAGTCTGCGTAACAAAACTAATAAGCCTTAAGAGTTAGTCGACGCTACATTTTT
Source organism: Medauroidea extradentata (assembly GCA_003012365.1). Lineage (NCBI taxonomy): Eukaryota > Metazoa > Arthropoda > Insecta > Phasmatodea > Phasmatidae > Medauroidea > Medauroidea extradentata. The sequence goes on along the minus strand of PNEQ01077039.1, from coordinate 52,494 downwards.
TTTTATTTACGGTTGAGGCACGGAAAGAGATAAAGATAAACTCGTATATAACATGTCCGTCAAACACCTCGCCGCCTCTAGGCACGAAGGACTAAATCAACGTGCAGTATTTTCGTAGAACATGTTTTTAAATAGGACTTCAAGAGATGATAATGTTGTTTTATTTGTGGAAAGTATTGGAAAATTACAATGCAGGTTTATATGATTTTGTTTAAGAGCGCGGTCTACCGCAATTTTCATCACAGTTTTTTAATTTTTTATTTGTACTAGATATCCTTTTTTTATTTTAGACACAAAATAAAATGTGACAAAATTTGGCTCTAATGAAAATTTTTTATCTCACATAGTTTTCGCGTAATGGCTTGTTAATGTCATATTTTACATGTATCCGTTTTAAGGACTATACTAAAACCAACTGATATACCAAACTCAAAAAAATCACAGTGGATAAAGACATTGCAGGCTACAATGTCATGCTCATAAAAATAAAGAATAAAAATTATTTGTATCTAAATAAAAATGCTGAAACTGAAAATGAAAATTTTAAAAATAATTTTTTTTAATGCAATTAAGTTTTATTCATTATTTTTATTAGCATGGCTAGTGTAGTTCTTAAAACGGAAACATGCAAATATGACTTTAACAAGCCATTACGCGAAAACTATGAGAGATAAACAAATTTCATTAGAGTCAAATTTAGTCCCATTTTGTGTCTAAAATGAGAAAAAAAAATATCTGGTACAAATAAAAAATATAAAAAAAAATTGTAATGAAAATTCACGCCCTTAACGATTATGGTTGATATTTTCTCAGCTACAGCAACGTGTATAAACCTTTTAAGAAGTTTTATTTTAATTAGCTGTCGGCATTTTTTAAATCATAGGGACACAGTTGGAAGTCTCTCTTCTTTTCGTAGATAAGCGAAATGGAAAAATGGTTAGTAGTTACACAAGTAAAAATAGTTTCCATACCCACACTACAGCACTTTTAGTAGTAATACTCCACGTATTGCATAAGCATAAGTACGATTAATTGAAAGTAAGGTTTACTACTGATAAGGTATTCAGAGGTTTGTAGACGTTCACAGCTGAGAGGAAATACTTTTTATCTGAGTCTGGTAAGCATAATTTCCGTCAGAGCGATGAAATTTTCTCTGAGAATACGAGACAGAGGAAGAAAGACTCGAAGAGGAAATGTTGTTAAAAAGTTAGTTATTCGCAATACAAGCTGGAGATTTTCTGATATCGTGAACGCTTCAACATTCGGAGGTCACATTAAAAACCGTTGGCAAACGACTACAGTAAAAGTTTTAATGCGCGACATCATGAAGGTACGCTAATTTTGCTACCTAATCTTCGTTCTTCATCCCTTGGTTTGGTAATCATAAGGGATAAATTCATATTTTATAATATGGACGAAAGGGCCTGAATCTAAAGTCTGCTTGTACGAACCCTGGGAACTGAAGCCTTTGTCTATCATGTCGATTGTCGGTTGTCCATCTTGATTGTTCTGCCAGAAAATGGAGGCATGCCAAAATCTGTCAAGATACAGCATTAAAATAATTTAAACTTCCTTTCTGTTCTACTATCTTTGCCTTAGTTGTCAACTCCTGCTTTGCTATATTTGAGCCAATAATCTACGGATTATTATAAAATCCAAAATAGTTTTTCCCTTTTCATGGATGAAGACTTAAGAAGAGTTACATATCAAATTATAAATATATTGTCTGTAAGTTTGTGAATCGCAAGCTTCGAGACTGCATATCTTGATAGCACGAGTTGAAAAATTTATTAGATTTACGAAATTCGTTTTAGCGTGACTTTAGCTGTACTTTAATCGCCCAGTTTTTATGTTTTAATATTTACGGTTTCAATAAATCTTCGTAAATCGTAATACTATGGTATGTTATTTCTTTCATCTTATGAGACTGATAGGCATATGTATTATTATTGTTATTATTACGTTATCAATTTAGATAGGATTCGCGGCGGTAAAAAGACTCATCATTCGCCTCCCATTACGATGATCTGGGTTTGATTCCGTTGGATAATTCTCTATTTTCGCATATGGGGAACGTGTCAGTCGTTCTCGTTGGCCGGTGAGTTTTCTCGGAGTGCTGCCGTTTTGCCGAACTTTCATTTCGCCGTTGCCCCTCACTCATCTCATGACACTCTCACTAGAGCTCAATGTCTCGCTGTTGAGAGGTGACCAATCTCTGTGTTCCAATTCTGAATTTAAAATCTACTGATGGTAGATTTCACTCCAGCGTTTCAGTGATTCTACTAAAGGTAACATCTTACATAGTGCTATACAAGTAATACGTAAAAATGTTTTGTTTGAGAATTATTGTACGAAAATACACTGAAACGAGATTTACAAAGAGACACAGAAGACAACAGCATTTCCCCTAATCTTTAAGTTAAGTTGTTGAATATTTTAAACCGAAACGTTTCCTAAAACTCTGATAAATAAAACAGTGTGGTTTAATTTTCATACAATTAACTATATAAATTTAAGAAGAAAAGTAAGGTCAACGAAGAACTATACAAGTATGCTTGTGATTTCTTCCATCTTCGCTATAGTCACTTTGATTGCTCAAAACAAATTATAATATGATGTAAACTATGATAAAAGTTACTTACGGTACCTTGAATTCCTGTTAAGATCCAAACAATGTTATTTATGTTTATTTATTTCTTGGCTTGCACTTGCAGTGACGTACCAAACAAAATATTAGTTTCTTTTGTTTATCACTTTATATTAAAGATCTTACACTCTCAGTAATCTAAAGACAATGTATCTCAAAGAAGAGTGAAAGACGGATAAAAAATCGTAGGGAACTTCATATATTTCGTATAACTAGTTAACTTTTACACCGTAAAAATATTGCATTGCTATATATTAATTCGAGTTCACTTTACTTTCTGTAGCGAGATCCAATATATCAGTACGAGTTATGAGACAACATTAATGAAAATGGAATCATATGTAAGTGTTCAATTTACTAGAAGCGTATGCGTGAAATCGTAAGAAATTTAACTTTAAGCACTAATAAAAGAAAATTTTACAATTATTCAGATGAAATTTTTTTCGTGAAAATCGTAAAATAATTTTGCGTATGAGATAACATTATTAAAGCTTCAGAAATTCTGCAAATATTCAACATTTCACTCTGCTGCAGAGTACAAAACTGAAACGATGCACGTATTCTTGAAACACTGGCGCCGACTTAATGAATTTTGTTTGAATCACAATCTAAGCTCAGATAAAAGAGCACCGCCCAAGAGTCGTAAATTAACGTCACTATCGGCTTTAGTTACAAACCAGCAATGCAATGAATCCACACTTCTGCAGTTCTTCTCCTGCTTCCGTTTATAGAAATAAATGAATTTCCCGGACATAAAAAAAAGTATTACATTTTCCACCAGTAAAAAAATTCCCAACAAATAATCTGCACATGGTTGCGAGGATTTTTTTGCGCGTGCATTTATACACATTTATGTATATTTTGTTTTTGCACGGATGAGTGTTTGTAATATATATTCCCGCGTGTATATCACTCGTTCGTGGCTTATCGATTCATGCGGCTAGCCGGCTAGCTGAGTGTTACCGGACTCGTAAATAACACAGAGCGGAGTGGTACAGTAGAACAGTTCATCCACGGTCTGCAAATTCTTCGATGTCTAAACGATTTTTCGATGGAAGTCTCTCCTCTACATCAGAGTAACAAAAAAGGGAGTGGATATGTAAGCATTAGGACTTATCGTCTCGTCGACAGCGAGGTCATTATAGTGACGTATTTTGTGCTTTCGAGGTCTAGAGATACAGAAGCGATAAGGACGGGCCAGTACGGTCATTTCACATCATCCTAGACTCTAGGCACAAGTCACTAGCGTGCAATCATCTCGCCGATGGATTGTCTCTATCGTGACGGCATTACTGTATGAAGAAATATCAAAGGTTAATGTATGTTGTACGAATACAACCAAATATATATTTATGTATTCAGGACGAAGATTGTCACAAAAAAAAAAAAAACAGGAAAAACACCCAATTTTCCCATTTCGGAATCCGACAAAAAAAGATTTAAATATTACTATATTACTGGTAGGTACTGAATGGGTTTACACACGTGTAATTATACTTGGATGCTATTTTTCAGCATACATCAGTTACGCATGATAAGGTTCCTATCTACCTATGCTTGAAACGCATTGCTGCAAGTTACAAATAATCATATTTGGAAGAAACATATCAACGCGCATTAAGTTTGTACATTTATGAAAAGAAAACAGACTTCAAACAATGTTTCTATCAGTTTAAAAATTAGGATCGCTCATTGGAAACACGATTTTCATGATTCTCAAAAGGGCTAAAAACAGCTTTTTTAAACTGCCGTAGCTAGGAAAATTCCAACCGGATTCAAAAAACACAATAATAGAAATAGGCACTGGAATTTAAACCATAAGTATCGCAAATATAATAAGACGGTCACCCCTTAAAGTCCCATAGGAAAATTAATAATAGTAAAGCTCTGCGCGCCAGTTGTTTGTTTGCGTGTAGGGGCGATAATGCATTACATACGCCGACCAACGTCGCTCGTAACGCTCCATCAGTTTTGTGCCTCCCATACACCAACGCAGTCTACCTAGATAAGAATATTAAGCTTCTATCTGTATTAGGACCATCTAAAAGGAAGCAATTGTTCATAGTCCGGTCTTAGAAGTACAAGTCTGAACACTAGTCTATCTACCAATGCTACTGTCGTCTCTCACCAAGACGTTTCAGGTTCGATTCCCGACGAAGTGTAAGAGCATTTTCGTATGTGTAATTAGTGCAGGACGCTGCCGCTACATTCTTCAATTTCCAAACTGTGCAAAGAAACTTCGCAGTATAAATTTTGACTAGTTGCTCTAACGGTTCATAGCAGGATACAAAAAAGTTTGCTGTGCAGTGTTAGAACTTTCCCGTTCCTTAATCTTCCCCACCAATAGCCATCCCAAACTCGTGTTAATGGCAACAGGCTCTCCTGGTGATCCCTGAATTTTGCCTTCTAAGAGAATTTCTGGGAACACTTCTTCTCCAAGAAGCATATCAACTTACTGAGGTTGGTGAAACTTCGGATCTGCCAGTACCAAGTTCGATAAATGAGGCCAATCATACTTCTTTAACGGCACTTGAGCGTCAGCTCGTACCAACAGAGGTGAGTCTCCGAATGATCAATTGCTTGTGGGTCCAAAGCTGTTACCAGATCTTGCCCCTATCTTACTTCGTTTTCGTCTCCATCTAGTAGCCCTTACAGTCTATTTACGACAAATGTATCGTCAGGTACTAATAAGGCCAGCTGACAGGGCATATCAAAAAATTGTGTGGAGATTTTCCCTTTATCAACCATTGTGTGAATATCAGCTGAAGACTATGACATTCTCCATACCAAGCTATACGGGTCACTCACAAATTGGCAGAGGATGAAGGTACCAGGTATCCTACTGCTGCTCAAACAATCAGACGAGATGTGTATATGGATAACATTTTGATAGGGACAAATTCAATGGAGGGAACCATTATGCTACACAATAAGCTCACCGATATATTTGAATCAGGTAGTTTTACGCTTCATGTATGGGCTTCAAACAATCCCGTGGTGATGAGTCTGACGCATCAAATACTACTCTGAGCTTGGTGCTTACACTGCTAGGGCGAGTCACACAGTGATGAGGGATGAAATAATAATTTATGCCTGTAGATGGCAATTCACCAAGAAGCTCCTTGTAACCCTTGTCGAGGTACTTTTGCAAGAACAGATGATACTGCTCCTTTAAATCACGATCTCTAGTAAGACGACGCTTCAGCGAGAAAAAATCGGCGAGAATCTGTTGACAAAGAGTCCCCTAAACTGGGACGCTCCCATTTGAAAGGAAAAGCCACACAATACTTTCAATCTGGCTGATGGACACACGTGTTTTCAAAAAAGTCTACTGCTTGTTTATCTTCCTTAGTTCCAATGATTCGATGAGTTGGCACCTATCCTTTACAGAATCTATTTCAAAATATACAGAATCGAATGACTTACACATTGATGTAAACTCCGCTGGTTTGGACGTTGTAGTGCTGCAGTTTAATATTTCCCATTCTGAAATATCAGTTTCAAACAATGCTTTGATTTTCCCCACTTCTTTACACATCGACCGAATAAAGAAACCTCCTCGTCTGGAGGGTTTACTAATGCCTTTCTCCCGCCTTCCAAAATAAGACTTAGCCTTCGCTGGTGTGATTGTACCTTTGTTTTCAACACTTGTTCTTCCAACATTATCGCTAAAGTGAACCAAATTTACAGAAAGTGATTGTACCTTGAAGTGAACAGGGCGGTATTCAAGTCGCCAACGTCTCAAAAATCATTACTATAGGTGGTTCGGTATAAAGTGAGCACTCAAAGAAGCCCTGTTAAATTTCTATATTCAGCCAATTCGTATCCCTCCACGGGGTGTGTATAACCTCTTTGGACGCGTCACTTGATGTTTGCGCGTGTAAGATAAATTGTACAGTCATTATTAATGGATACAGTTTAATAAAAAAAGTTTATTAATTATAGAAAATACAATTTTGTCGTTTTCAGTTGATTTTGTTTCTGTATTGTTGTATTTAAATAGGAAAACACACGGGACTATATTGCGTGATCTCGCTGCCAACCATGCAAGCAGTAAGACAACTATGGTTTGTGTAGAGTTATATGCAATAACTGCTAGTGACATTTTTCACAGGTTAAATTTTTAGTGCTCACTTTATCCCGAATGACCTATAAACGTCGAGGTTCTGTGTGTATTTACTTAACCTCACTTCGGCAAGTATATTTGATGGCAAAAACAAATGTTATAAGCCACGTGTAACACTTAAAGGCAAATTACATTTTACACGCCAATGAATAATAACCCAAGTAGTTACACCAGTCGTAAAATACTGTACAGCACTGCGTTGCTTTTCCCGGGAAATGACACGGTTTTGTCCTGCTTGAAATAACGCCACAACACGAACGCGACTTCGAATTTTACGAATCCGGCCCGGCGTTGACTATGTTTTTATTGTGAGAAAACATACCAATACAATTGACATTCCGAAGGACCATGAAATTTTTATCACCAAAGTTTGTTGATTGAAAATCGTTTTTGTTTGTTCATTAACTGATCTCCATATTTTCAATAAAACTTTTTTGTTTCTTGCCAACCTTCAACACAAAGTCAATTTACACTGTTTACAAATCAAACATACATAATTGAAGTAAAAATAATGAAGCTATCTCATTGGGATCGAGCTGTACAGATGATTAATTAATAAACATATTCTCCCTCTTTTTACTCTTTGGGAGTCGAATTTCAAAAAATCGAAGAACTTCTATTTGGGTATTACCATCAGCATCATTTTGAAGTAAAAAGCAACTCTGTATAATGAAGAGTTCGATAGATATCGGTAATTAATCAAAATCACATTTAAGGTATTTTCACCTCCTTAATGGTTGAATTTCGAAAAAACCCTTAAATTCGCTTATTTGCTTTTTTATTATTCACCCATTGAAGTAAAAGTCACGACGATAGGCCGTCGGTTCCACCAACGTAGACGAACCTTATTAAACATATTTCACCCCATTTCACCCCCTTAGGGGATGAATTTCGAAAAATCTTTTTTTTTTTTGTGCTCTCACACAAAAATTTTCACATTTTTAGGTCCAGTGGTTTGGGTTGCAGTTTGATATGTCATTCAGTCAGCCAGGGTTCTATTCTATACGTATAATAGATTGGAACATTTTATAATGGCATACCTTCATGCAAGAACACACATGTTAACGACTATTTCCGATCGGTATTTTCATAAACCACTCTTCTCTATTTACTAATACAAAATATTCATACAATAAACAGTTTTTCCTTAAAATATTTAAAAAAATCAAGACTCGTCTATAACAGTTTTTAATTATTTTCTATTTAACCTATACAAATACGTTTAAAACAAAAATTCTGAATTTAGAACTTTGGAGCTTTCATTGTTTCAATGGATACCTGTCGAGTTAATATGAACTTTTGCGCGAATTATAGCGAAAAAACTCTATTAAGTCCGAACATTTCGACTGGTTTGATAATTGTTCATTTTAAAGCTGTGAAAGTGTGCGTGTGAAAGATTTCCTGCTCCTTTACGAATGGCTGGCTTGCACAATAAGAGACACGTTAAAGGGTTTTCATTTCAGAGTTCTATAAACTGCATCGTCCTGAAACCAATAACAACTTATCGGATTTGCTTTCATTGGCACTATCCCTCGAGAAACTTCCTCTTTACTGCCCTTCAGGGACTACATCTCTAGAATCCGTGAGTTACCTTCTTTCTCTTCTGCTCTCCAAGTGCTAGGCTCATCCCTTGTTTTATTGTTTCTGCAAATGTGCCGAACTTCGAAAAATAAATGTTTTCAAATCCCATTTCTTGTCGGTTACTACTCATAGTGATGGAAACAGTTACAACGTCAAGATAGTACGCATGGTTTTATTCTGTCTGTACTACTCTTGTTTCAACCTGACAGTTTTCTAACACATAATACGATAATGCTGTAAAGTACTCGATCAAAAATGTGACGGTTAATACACGTGTAGTTCCAACGAGGGCAATCAATTATCATACATAATTGTCCACGGTAAAATGAGAATTTTTAAAAGAGTCTCACAGTGGGACTAACCACCAATCATTTTAGTGCAGCTACAAACGTACACATTTCATATAAGTTAAATGTGTACGCTGTATCTGTGATAGACTTTTAAGAAACATTACTCAGTAAATTGATAGGTATGTTATAGAAAAGTGTCATCTGTTTATTTAACCAAGTGATTGATAGCAATATCTTCGTACTTTTCTACCCGTCATTCAGTAAGGTGGTGCATTTTGCAATTAACACAACACATTATCTAGGTCTAGAAGAATTATTTAATTTAAAATGGCATGTTTTGTAACAATGTCATCCAATTATAGAAGATAAAAATACTAATTTATTACTACGGGTATAGTTTTGTACAGTCGAACTAAAGTGGTTTGTTTCAATTACATATACATACCAGGGAATCTAAATGACCAAACTAAACATATTTTATTACCTGAACAATAGACCTAGTGAAAAATTGCAGAAATGAATCTTTTTTAATTTATGTTTTATACATGGTGCGAGATTTCTTCCATAAATAAAAGTAGATGTAACAAAATGTACTGCTCATAAAAGTTTTTTATACGTGTATTTCGGGAAAAGTGTATGGTTAACAGTTTACTAGGAAAATATAATGAATGAACTCATCATAATGCACACTTCAGTGAACACGCACATTAAACGATAGCAAACAGGCGGAAGGTATGCAACCTACACACATGAAAATTGGAGAAAAAAAAGGGGAGGGGGATTACTGAGAAGTTAATAAACAGAATATGAGTGTCGGAAAGCACTGTGTAGGTGATATTTAGTAAAATTAATCGACTACAAAATCACAGTTGAATTTCCATTTCAGTAATTTGTTTAAGTTAAACATACACAATGATTTGTAAGAATATATTTCTGTGAAGGGAAGCTAGCCCATAAATAAACTACACAACGTCCTGGTATTCCAGGAACAGTTCTTGCCCTCCACAAGTATGCATTCCTGTGCACTGTAACAGAACTAGAACCAATGCTGTTGTACAGCGGGTGGACCAAAATCAATAACTTACATGGTGTAGAACAGCATTTGACTTGTAAAACTGCTTGCTCGTATTGTATTAATATAGGTCCAATTGCAAGAGTATGTTGCATCGTTTTCCCCGTTTTCCGTTTAAGGATTTTTTGTATCTTTAAAAAATTGCTGAATTTAAAAATAAGAAATTTACAGTTTTTTTTATTTATTTTTTTTTTTTCAAATAAAACGCTAAAAGAGTTTTTATACATGTCTTGACGTAGCCCGTTGTAATGTTCTTCAGCGTGGCATTCAAGTTCGATAAGTCCTATCATAAAACTGTTTTTAGCAAATTGAGAATTTGACAAGTCATTACACAAAAACCATGAAAGCTAAAAAATTAGCATTATATTACAACGTAGCCACAATATATAGTCTATAAAACAAACCATACCTTGTAAAACATAAAAATTACTAAAACAATTATAATTTAGGGTGAAATTCCCCCTTAAGATGACTCGATCTATCTGAATACTATTTATGCGTAATGGTCACATATAAAACAGCTCCATTATCTAGTTTTGGTCTACCTATGATAATGTTGAGGGAATATTACGTAAATTTTCTTTCCCATAGCAAAAACCTGAGTTAAAAAAGTGTTTGAATAATAATAATCATTCTTGTATTATTATAAGCTAAGACAACTCACATGATACTCTGTCACTACCTCCAACGGCCGTTAAAGGCGGATAAATTAAAGACGTATATTTTTTTTCGGAAGGGCATCCCTCACCCTTCGTCTCGCAACAGAAGAAGAACTACGTGTAGGCGTTAAAAAGGCTCCATTAACATATTTATAGGTTGCCGATAACACATCCTTTATTCGAGCAGTGAAATATCTCGCTTAAGACGTTGAGCGAGGCGATCCATTCATCAGTTGAGCGAGCTGCTCACGCACTGTGAATATCTGTAGCAGTTGTCTGGTAACAAAAAGAAGGAAAAGAATAGACGCAACGTTGGCTAGGCAAGCCTTAACGGGCGCAGATAACCCAGCGACGGATTAAAATGAAATGGCGCGTGATGTTACAGACATTGAGGAATGACGTGTGTGTTACTGTGAAAAACACATATTTTCTGGCGACAAGAAAAGAGTCCCTGTAAATCAATTTTTATGAACCAAATGGTCACGAAACCATTTATATACTAAAGAACTGCACATTGTAATATGTCAATTAGTATTTATTTTTCGTATGCAATGGACCATGCTAAATACGAAATGCTGAAATTGAATTTACATTAAAACACTCTAATTACAAAAGTACTTAAATGCTAATTGGAACACAGTCCTAGTTTAAAGACGGCCTCCGTAGCGAAGGCGGTTAGACGCATGTCTACGGTACGAGAGGTTGTCCTGGGTTCAAATCCTTGCTCGGCCGTGGGTATTGTGTTGCCCTTCGCCTCACTCCACCCTAATCGGTTCTAAAGACCTCGTTGTCAAAGGGTCGTTAAACCTTCTCCCTCGTCTAGTTTAAATCCCAATATTTGTGAATAAACTAGTATGAATGTGGTGAGTACAAAATTGCATTATGTAAGCCTACTTAATGACTAGCATTGTTAATATAGTTGATATTTATTGCATTTCAAAAAAATATTGTGGAAGTTACTACCTACATATTCACTAATTCTGAAAAAAGTAAAAACCAATAACAATTTCCTTGGTGATATTAGACATTTGATTAAGTAATTCATAGTTAATTTATATTTGCATTTATTATCTTACTACCATAGGCGAGTTTTTTTTTTTTTGTTACGAGTACAATTACAGTAAACAAAGTTTTGGCCCTGAAATGTCACTACACGGAAATTCGAGGAAATGATTTCTTTGAAGAAATGGAATTGCCAATTTTTAACACTATCCGGTACAAATAAAATATATTGAATATTTTTGCTGGTGTCGAAGTCCTTGTTACTCGTGTTGACGGCAAATATGAGGTGAGGATGGATAGCCCGTAGATTGCAAGAGCTAGGAAAGTGGGAGAGTCCCGAGAAAACCTATTTTGTAACGTTTGACATTTTTGAAAATCTGGGGATGCCCCCGGTATCAATGCGCACTCGCAACGGTGGGCTAGATGAGTGGCAGAGAAAAAACTTAAATAATTCACCTCCGATGTTTATGATTTGCTTTTCGAACAGCGAATACCTATAATAATGACTTGGTCTTGGCGAGATTACAAAAATTTAATTTTTTTCTGTGCACTGCGACTAGCGATGCGAGAACAATAGAGGATGCTGTCAACTGGTTATACTTTAGATATTTCGCAAGAACTTTTACAGCAAATATTGTATACTTTAATAAGAAATTATGCAATTAATTTAAGTTGCATTTTGGTATAAATAATGTATGCTATCATAATTAGTAGAGCTGTAAACGAATATTCCTACATGCAGTCACGAGTTACTTCCATTGTTCCAATTCTCACTATCTCAAATAATATTTTTAATAAATGTTTAACGTCTGCCGAATTTTCGTAGTTCTTTAATTCCAAATAATTATTTTATCGCAGGCGTCTAAATTTATGCAAATACAACCTTACAAATCATGATTGTACTAAAATTAATTTGTTGCTGCTGTGTTTGTATGTTTTTTCTTGTGGTCCTTTATTTCCATGTCTCGGTACGTGTGTATGTGTGTGTGTATATATGTATATATAAAGTATGTTTTCTTACTATAAAATAATTTCCTATTCTTTATTCTTTAATTCAGTTATAAAATTATTTTATGTAAAAATAATTTATTTTCTTCCATATTTTAGGAGACAAAGCGATGCATTCTATTTTATATGCAAAGCACTTTTCATATTAGTAGGTAATCTTCACGGCGCGGCGTTTAAGCAGAGACGCTGTTTATTGAAAAGCGCAAATTAATTAAAAAAGTATGCATGTAAAGTATTTTATGACTAGAGCGCAAAAAAAAAAAAAAAAAAAAAAACAACGACGCAGCCATTTGCTTGTAATTCCATGACTGTTTCCAGGGCGCATGTAACTTGGAGGAATGACGGATGATTGTCGCATCTGTCAATTAAATGTTTTTTTTTTCCCCAATACAGTGACGAACAACGTGGAGTGATATCAAGAATGTACACGTTGTTTCTTTTTCCTGCGAGAGTTTTGATGGATAAAAATTAATCGGACGCTATTGCTTCGCCCCTTCTTCCTCACCAAACACTGTTCGCTGGAATTCCACTCCCTCGCCCCTTCCTGGGTAGGCAGCCAGTCGGGCGCGCAAATGAAAACTGCGAGGGCACTTTGGCGCGCGGGTGTTGGCAGCGCGCGGGAACAAATGAAGAAATAAAAGAAGCGCGCCGCGGCGACGGACGAAAGGGCGCGAACAATAAAACACGTTTACCCTCTCTCCCGCGAAGCGCGCTGCGGTCCCGCTCTTTTTTTTTTTAATTGCCTTAATAAATATAAGCACGATTCTCGAGCGACCACAAAAATGCAATTAACTTTGCGACGTTTGAAATTCGTTCCCGTAGCGATAACGCATAAAGCGCAGGAAAAAAACCGATTTGTGTAATTTATTTATTTATTTTTTTTGGATCACGGTATTTTCTCAAAATATAACAGTGTAATTTATATCGCTTACTCACTTAACTTTCCAAAAAATTTCACGTGCAAATTATATCAGCGTAACTATTAACGGATAATTGTGAACTTATCGGCTGATAGTAAAATATTTGAAAACCGTCGACCGACGGAAATGTTGCCTCCTTCATGTTCCTGACTCACTCAAATCGGGAGTGGTCTTGTCGTGAACTGAACTCGGCACGTCTTGGTTAGCGCGAATGGTGCAAGAATTGACAATTTGCTGAGACTTTCACGACCACATTTGCGGAAAAAGATTGCAGTAGGTCGACTCAGCTGCATATTCCTCTAGTAACATCGTTACTGATGGACTTGTCTTACTGCATACGTTGGTATAACATGAAGGATTTGTTCAGACTCAACACGTGATTAGACCGTATACAAAAAAATGTAATCTACAAGAAACAAGTTTTCAGTTGAATCGTGTATTTCAAAATGGGACCAACTGACATGTTTTCCGTTTTTCACTTTTTAGTCGTTTTCTGTTCTTAAGATGAACGGGCATCTATGTACGAAAAGAAAGGTCCAACATTATGTTCTGAACACTTCTTAAATAGTGTCTACAAGGTCAGGATATTTCAAGAAGGGCCCAATTGCTGTAGTAGGGCCTGTTTTGAAATATACGATGTTGCATTTGGACCATTCTTCAACTCAATAGTCTACGTAATATTATTATGAGATTGGTAGTACTGAATCGTAATCGAGTATTTGTATACAGTGGTTGGCTAACCTGTGTTCTGAATATCTATATACAACTGTTTTGTGACGTTACCTCCACGGCCACAGATTCTAAGACCGTGGTTACCTCCTTTTTTTCAGTAAAGTATGGTGTGTATGTTGCATTACGTAAAAAAACAAACCGGAAAGTAATATGGATGACGAAAAATTCACCTAAACAAAAGAATAAATCAGGCCATGTGGAAAAAATGACAGGAAACGTTTAAGAACAGAAGGAATGGCGTTTGTCAACACAGCCGGAAATATTGTTCCTGCAAGACACAATGGTGCTATGAGCAGGTATCTCTAGGCCGTGTATTATAATAGTTGTGTGTGTTATTTTAAAACATTTATAGAGATGACGATTTATCGCGAGAAGACTTGACTGTCTGATGGGTTTCAACGCATGTTCAGTTTACCAGAAGATTTCTGGCTGTCCCTTGCAAGTTGAGCTGTTACCCTATTTGAATAAGCCAATAAGAATCCCGCTATTGTAATATTTGCTGCCTGTTATTGGTCTTCTGTCAGCTACGTGGTGTCAGACGTATATCACCATTGCTATCTTTAGCAGAAGGCCGCGGCCTTAGATCTGGCAACCCTGCCAGGAAGGGTCATTTTAACACTTATTTATTGTTTCACCAACGGCTGTGGTTTTCTCTGATTCGCCGATATGTAGGACACAATGACGAATCATACAAAGCCATTGCCTATGGTGAGCTAAAATAAGTGTTAAAATGACCCTTCCTGGCAGGGTTGCCAGATCTAAGGCCGCGGCCTTCTACTAAAGATGGCAATGGTATCACCCAGCCATACACGTCGCAAGAAACTACAGCGTTTTCAAGGTATGTTGGCACAAAAATGTTCGCGTTGTACCATCATCTCAAAACATTTATTTACAGTTCTCAGTAAACTAAATATGTCGTTAAAACAAAACGTTTCACTAAATGTTATCATATACGTTGTTGTCATATACTAGGTAAAAGTGACAAAATTGTGGCGTGTGATTTTCATTCATGCTCGTAATTTCTTTTATAGTTGTAAGCGGCAATGATTGACAATATTAGCACCTGATACCACAGAATCATTGCTTTAAAATTTCAACAATGTTGGTGACAGAAGATTTCAAGACGCGTACTTGCAGGGATTGATGAAGACTAGCAAGATTAAATGGCGTAAAGTAAAAGGACAGGAAGTACGAAAAACCAACTTTCATTATGAGGTAAACGTACACTGCCTTATTTGTAGCTGAACCAACACAAGCTTCAAATAGTGGTATAATAAACTATTTTATTGTTACAGATTAAGACAGGCGGGAATCTCCCACATTGTCCGCCGAGAAGCATTTGCTAATCTTCACGGAGTAAGTGTAAAAATAATACGGCGGATTGGGGAACTTCTGACTGCCAACAAAAGCCCAAAAGATCTGCGTGGGAGACACAACAATAGACCAAGAGCTATCAGACATTTTATTATACAAACTATAGAAGATAATGTACGTAGCTCTTCCATTCTGTGTTTCACACCATGTCCCTTGTGGTAGAAAAAGACGGTATCTTGCAGTTCATTTAAATCTACTGGAAATGTGTACATTGTACTTGCAGAAATACTATCCAGACATTTTTCTGACACTTCGTAGCCGTAATAAATGCTAAAACGGTAAAATGTGATGTCCAGTACCACTTATACAAGAAGTATCTTAAAGATAAATTTAACAATTCTTTTAGTAGGCCAGCGTCAGATGTATGTAGGCCTACTATGTGTCAGAAACTGGAAACTTCACTCAGGTCAGTTAATGCTGATGTAAGGACATTGGAAATCGATTTAGAAGTGCTCAAAGCAAAGGCTAATGTTTCTTTTTTACCGAAAGATAAAAGCAGCTGAACACCAGACTAAAGTTGATGAATCTTTGGATGTGATCCGTTTTGACTTTAAGCAAAATATGCTCAATCTTCACTTACCCACAAGCGACGTATTTTACTGTAGGCAATTATGGCTATACGTTGTTGGTATTTATTCTGGTAAGAATAGTAACTATACCATGTACACGCGGCCTGAGAGTACTGCCAACAGCGGTTGTAATGAAGTGTTGTCGATGGTTTATCATTGTATATATAATAATATAGCCGAAACAGTAACCAAACTCCAGCTTTAACTGATGGCTTTCGGGGACAAAACCAGAACATAACAATGTTAAGATTTTGGCAGTATCTTGTCGTAAACTGAAGTTCTTCATCATTTCCCTGGGAGGGAACATGTTTACCTGCCGTGTGACAGGCATTTCGGTGTTATTGAGAGAAAGCAAAGGATAACAGAAAGAGCTGAATCGTTTTAAGAATGGAACAGACTGATAGAAGAGAGTTATTCTGTGGTAAGAGTGAACAGGGAAATGGTAAGAACTTCAGTGGAGTACTACAATATTATTATGAAAATACTTTCCAATATGAGGGTATTAAGTTCAATATCAACCACAAATTCACAACTAACGCCCATACAAGATTGAATAGACTGTACAATCAAGACTTTAAGATTGAAAAACCGAACATCCATTTCGTAAGTACGCCCACAGTCCGTCTTTATGCAAGTGTGTTACCAGTCAAAGCTGCTAAACTAAGAGATGTATTAAAACTTACACAGTACTTGAATGACGACAGTAAGCCATACTACTTACAACTTAAAACTGACAAAATAGAAGCTCCACACATAGAATATGAATCAGAATCTGATTGATACTATTCCTTCTAATAGATACCAGTAATTCTATTTTGTGGACCTGTTATAATCTCATTGTATCTTTAAGTCCAGATAGGTAAATAAGAGCCCTACTGCAATCTTTATTTGTCTGTAAAAGCAACATGGAATGTTCTAATAAAGTTTTGTTTTGTGAGTATAATGTATGAAGACACACTCTTTCATGTACAAATTGCAAAGGTTAGTATTTCATCATAGTTTGGGAGGAAAGCAATTTTTCTCTTTCCTGTAAAAATTGTTCTCTAAAGTCGAGCCCATTTTGAAATACCCTATTCAATTACAGGTTGGATATACAGGATGTTTGACTATTATAAGTAGTACAAGAGAAAGGGGTGCGTAGATGACAGTATAACAACCCCAATACGAAGTATGCGCATGTGCAGTTGTGCCAATGTTACAACACCGTTACGTTATGTTGCTGGCACCATTTCCCCCAGTGAAGAGTAAACTCAGTGTACATGTGTAGCATATGAAGTAGAGACCTGAAAAATTCGCGTTTTCTTTTAGCCCCAAGCTAGAATTCCAGCAACTGTAAGTTCGTGCCACTTGCCAATCGGCCCGTGACTTATTTGACACTTCCTATAAGTCGTTTAGACGATATTACAGAAGCAACTGAATGTAGGCCCATATCACTGCGTCATCGAGCAGCCAGTGAATAGATAATATCTGCTTGAATACACACATGTTCTTGGAGGCTAGCCTACACGTCAGTGAAATCGCGAATTTTTCCCGTCTCTAATATGAAGTGGTTGCACACACGCATTTTCAAATTAAAAATAAAAATTCCTAACGTCCACTTCATGTTGCACAAGCATGCAAATGGCAATGCACAGGAGGCAGCACCATTGCATCACGAAGCAAACTCTCAGTCTAGAATACAACCAGAGAGCAGCGTGTGTTCACTAGCTGGTCAAGTGCATAGCTGCAGTTTGCATTGTCAGGGACTCTGGTATAGTGGTGTTGATATCACGGACCAGGCAGTGTACTCCCTGTTATAACACCTGTGTGCCTTAGCAATTAGGCCGTCTGGAATAACTTACCATTCGGCAGGCTATGCTCTTTAGTTTCTACTGTTTTTGATATAATTATTTTTTAAGATTAAACGACAGCAGATATCAAAAATCTGTCAGGCAGTTTTGTTAAAAAATGGTTTTTGTCATGATGAAATTTTTTTTCAAAGCAACAAATTATACGGTTTCAACTAAAACGTTTATTAACCAGTATTTCGTTAATTACATAATAAGCTAAAACCACAGTATTTTCTGCCTTGAAGAAATCAGCCAACATGGAGAAGACGATTCTAAACAAAACTGCCAGCCAGATTGTTGATATCTGCTCTCGTTTAGGCGTAAAAATAATTAATATCGCTAGAAAAGTAGAAACTAGAGAGTCTTGCCTTAAGGCAACGAAATACCCCACTCCGGCGAAGTAACGAGTTGACACACACACAGTAAAAAAATTTGTAAATTTACAAGCAAAATCTTGTAAACTAATATCAGAACATAATAAATCAGGCAATGAAAGTAAGATGTCAGAAACCTTTAACAGTGGTTATAAATATCGTAAACACCTTTGCGAAGTAGTAAAATAAACGTTAATGAGAAAATTTTTCGATTTGAAACAAAATAAACTTAGGAGACCTGACAAATTTTACAAAACATTTCGTAATTTTACAAAAACATTTTTTGGAAACTACTTTCCAAAAATTTTTTTTGTAACACTACAAATAATGTGTTGTAAACTTAACCAGATATTAGCTGTAAATATACAAAATTTGTTTGTATATTTACAGAAATGTTTATAAATATACAAAGAAGTTTGTAAAAATACAAGTTTTTTGTAAAACAAAAAAGCTTTGCAGTGCTACCAAAAACTTTTTTGGAAACTGGTTTCCAAAAATACTTTTTGTAAAAGTACAAATTTTTTTTACTGTGCACAGCACGATAAAGGGGCTGTCCGTCTGTCTGTTTGTCTGTTACATATGGAGATGCATCAGGACGTCCAGCTCGGTTCGCTACAGAACATCATCCTCGGAAACCAACAACTATTAAGGTGGGACTGTCGACGTTACTAAATCAAGAGGCTATTTAACTAACTACATTTAATCTCATAATGAAACCTTAAAGATTCTCTCTTTATTTCTAGAGTGATTAAATTGGTATTGTAAAAGGTAATATAAATCTTTTCTAAATTTTCTACCTAAATTAGTGTGATATTTATACTATGTCAACCCCAAACAAATATTAACTTAACAACCCTCTTATAAGATGAGAAACAATACAACACCATTTCTTCAATTTGTATGCTGTAAGTATGAGGTAAATAAAATTAATAAAGGATTAATTCTATTAAGCAAACAATGTCCTCGCAATACGTCGTATCGGGCAAACCATTGGTTTCCGGACATATGTTTACTGTGATTATTTGTTTGTTTAGTTCTACTTTACTAGCTCAATTCGTTTGTACCTGCAGTAGTCAAACATCCTGTATATAATAGCCCATCGATACATCGAATGCATATTTGGAATTCTTAGTAACAAATGATGGATGTTCCATCCCCCAAGTAAATGACCATATTAATTTAGTTGTGTAATTTGTCAAAAAAAATTCTTACTGCATAAAAGCTGTAACTGATTTTGAGGACAACGGCATGCATGTTCCTACAAGTAGTACGACATGAAATTCGATTAGAGATAGCATTTAATGATTACTTGGTTAATAGTAGTGGTGTTCCTTGGCAGGATTCCATGCTTCTCTTAATTTGGCACTGCCTTAGTAGTGACCCATCCACGTTTGGTGTAGTACACAACTATCATACGTATTCAATTACATAAAGAAACCATAAATCGCTGTTTCACAACTTGTATGCAATATTTGAGTGCTTTGGTAATCATTACAAAGCCACGTCGATTAAGTTGCATAGGACTTTTCTCACATTATATTGTTTAATTTCTTAAGTACTGTGGTGCCAACACAGTATATCGATCATGACTAGAGATTATGGTTATAGATGATGGTTAGAGACACTGGAAAATTGCAAAAATGTTTAAAATAGTCTCCAATAAACTGTAGTATATTAACAGTGACACGTGTGAACAGTTTTGGGACAAATCATACACGCTGTGTCCAAGCTGCACAGTTCTAACTGGGCCTGTTGTAGAGAGAAGAAATGCTACAAATAAACGATAGCCAATGTTAATACAAAACATTCAGTGTTATATACATCACATTGGAGCCTAGCAAACAGTCAACTATTCACGTGATTTTACAGTGTCTCTAATGATGGTATATCGCGAAAATGTTCTGGGCCAACATAGCCTCGAAAACACTGCAGTTTCTTGCGACACAACATGCTATCTGCAGACCAATAACAGGCATATAATATTGCAATAGCGGGATCCTTATTGGCTCGGTGAAATAGGGAAACAGTTCTACGTACAAGATAAATCCAGTAATAATCTAATAAGCTGAACGTGTGATGAAATCCAGCAAACAGTCAAGTTTTCCCGCAATAAACCATTATCTCTAATCAAAACGTTATTGCTCGCACGTACTTTTTTTTACTGTGTAGTCTGTTCTATATTGAAACGTGACAAATGTATTTACTCGTCTACTTAATGTCTTGGCATTTATTTATTTTCCTAATTGGTGCATGCAGGCCACCTGAAAATATGGGCAAATTATTAACACCAACACTACTACTACATGTGACATATTAAATAGGTGAATTGTATTATGTACAACTATATTTACACATTGAAAACAACTAACCCTATTTCTTCTTCAATTCCGCAGTCGTTTCTCCGAAATGGAAGAACCACAGTTTCTGCGATGTCGGTCCGTGCTTTCATTCGTAAATCTCGGGTCTTATAATTATCAAACGATTCCTTCCAATTCACTAATTAGTATTTTCGTGTCCACGTCAATAGGGAAAATTCATAGAAAAATAATTTAATATTTACACTATCCTTCCGAATTATTTCAACACTAAATGCAGCCAGGCAAAGCAATAGCTCCGTGAATATTTTTATTTTCAAATTAATCAGCTTTAAAAATGCCACATTTTCAACCGCCGCCGTAAACGTTGTTATTGGCTAACACATGTATGACGTAGCCGTACTTGTTTCGGTTAGCCGCCGCCCGCCAGGCATGATTGTGTGTATTCGAATTTTTCACTGACAAAATTTAGCGAATCCTGTTACGTAACATCTAGCTCGGGGAAATTCGCCCGTTTTTAAGGCATGTTATGCTTGCAGATTTGTTAGTTAACAACGAAGATTTCACTGGTAAGGAGTGAAGGCGCATGGTTTAAACACATTGCGACGATTAAATTATGACTTTATGTCGATTTAATTTAAATTCCACTGTGACAGTAACTTAATACGAATTCATTTTGATATTTCAGATCCGGTATAGAAGTCATAAGTTTAGGTTAGAAAATTCAGCCGAATACAGGCCGTGTCCCAATTTAAAGAGTACTCTCTGGAGAGAGCACTCTTTCGCATTACCACGAGAAAGTGCTCTTTGGCACTCTCGCTCTCTCCAATTGGGATGTTGCACTCTAGAGTTTGTAAACAAACGATGCGAAGGTAACAAGTACGTAAATTTTATTAATACAAGTTATAAACACATAAAATATATTGTAGGCAATTCAAATAATAATTTTAAAACTTACGAGAGTCGTATTTCAAGCAGCGGATTATTGTTTATAGGCGATGCCATAATTTTGTGTTTTGTGTATTTAAAAATATATTAGGGCAGGAAATGTTTACACAACTTCTCGACATAAATAACGGTTCATTGTAAATAATTATACTTGTATAAATATAGAAATATTAGCAATATATGTGACACACGTTACTTCAATAACCTTAAACCGTAGCTGTATTCATAATGGCGTGCGCCAGAGAGAACGAGAGAGTGCAGCGAGTGAAGAGTTTCGTTCTCTCGCTGTACTCTCGCTCTTTCGCACTCTCGCCAACGAATTGAGACGACCAGAGAGCATTCTCTCTGACGTGTTGGCGAGAGCGAGAGAGAGAGAGAGTGTGCAAGAGAGCACACTCTTGAGTGAATTGAGACACGGCCGAAGTTCGCGTGCGTACATAAAGTGAACCTATCGAGTGGAATGTGTTTAACCAAATATATAGCACAGACTGGTGATCGAACGTCCTGGTTGCGCGAGATGGGGAAAATAGTATAGCAAATCAATTTTTATTAGAACTACATTTTTTCTCATAAACGGCAGTGAGAGCTGTGTTGCCATCTACGGATAAGTTTCGCAAGACCACGCCCACACCTCGAATTATCGGCCAATCACGGGTGCCTTGAACTCGCCTATTGGCTGATGACGTTGCTACAGCCTGTGAAATAGCCAACACTACAGCTGCCGAGATTTCATCGCGAACTACAAGCTATTGACTGCAACTTTTAACTTAAAAAAAACTTATTTATTTATGTTAACCGTGTCATATTGTACACACTACATAGAAATAATCATTCCTTACGTAAACTGTATTTTTGTCGTCAATAGCAGACTTACTGTAGCTTAAACCATGCAGCCCGCTTGATTTGTCAGACAGTACTATAGTAAAGATTTTATTCAGAGTATATTGTAGTTTACTGCTGCGCAATGAAAGTACTATACACATTTATACTCTTCGGAGTTTTTACCGCATAAACTACTTTATTTAACACAATTTCATGATCTGAACGTACGTTGCTGTAGTTTGTGTGTTACATAATAAAATGTACAGTACCGTGACGTCACAGACGTCACAGGGACATCAACATGGCGGTTCACATTTTTACCGCGCAAAAAATACTGCTCTCTTTTTTATGTTTTTTCTGAAGTTATACAGACGCAAAGAAAGAAAGTGAGATACCGCAGTTCATTAAATTAAGCGAACTTTCCACTAAAAGTATAATAAAAAATAAGAATTTTTCCCTACTGCGCAGTACAGCCACTTGCCAACTGCTATGTTGTGCGCTCGACTGTGTGAGCTCATACTTGACCACTAGCATAGCCGTCTTTAGCAGAAGGCCGCGGCCTTAGATCTGGCAACTCTGCCAGGAATGGTCATTTTAACACTTATTTTGTCTCACCAACGCTGTGGCTTTCTCTGGTTCGCCGATATGTAGAGCACAATAACGAACCAGACAAAGCCTGTGGAGAGCTAACGGAAGTGTTAAAATGACCCTTCCTGGCAGGGTTACCGGATCTAAGGCAGCGGCCTTCTACTAAAGATGGCTATGCCACTGGCCTTATACGGCCATAACTCGCTCATTGCGTTACATGAGACGTAGGTAGGACGGTCCGCCCCACTCTGGAATATCTCGTATCAATAACATAACTTCTAGCGCGTGCGCAAGGCGTATCGCGTAGCTTACGCGCCACTGTGTAACCGGCCATACTGACTTGCTCAGATCCTAGAATAACCGTCAGCGCTATCAGTGCAGTGATAGTGTTTTAACTTTACGGAAACCGGGATAATTAATATGGAGATTCATTTAGTTTTTGGCGAAGTTAATAAGAACACTTGTACATATTATTGCAATAGCTTTTCCCATTATATCTACGTTAGAATAGCATCTGACCTAAAACATATCTTTCTGGACTAATGACATTTTATTTAAGGGTATGGACAGGAATTTTCGTTGAAAATATTATTGCCCCACTTTGTTTCAGTGCCTTACGTGCACACCTGCAGCTCAACTTCATGGCTATTGAATAGAGAATTTTGTGCAGAGTTGTTATTCATTTGACTGGGCCAATCAGTACACGGATAACTACCACACATCACGTCTGTGATTTGCGGGTTTAACCTCCAGACGCTGGGTGTTACAGCATCCAATCACTGACCACAAAGCAGAGATGCAGGTGCGCTCGTAAGGTACTGAAACAAAGTGAGGCAAAAATCTTTTCATGAAGTTTCCTACCTCTATTTAAGGGACATGACAGTAATGTACAACTGTAAATGGCTTTTGGAGATGCTAATGTATATTTTCCACTAAGCCTAGAGATTTAAAATGTTTTGATATTTTGAAACTACTGAATTTTTTCCTCCTTCCTTGAAAGTGTTAATTAGATAACAATGGTTAACCTGCATCTCTCTACCAGGAAAACCTATTTCACTTACTTACTTAACAACAGTTCAGAGAAAAGCAAAAAGCTTTACAAAATACAGAATATTCAGAAACACCCCGCCTCCTCTCCCCCTCCCCAAGTATTGCATTCCTTGTGAGGAATGGTGACCATTCTGACTTGCATTGTTACGCATATATCAATTTGTAAGAGTGACAGACATCCGCACTTGCAAGAGATCAAAAACAGCCTTGATTTAAACCACATATTTCTTCAAATAATGTTTTGTGTTATTCAAAGTTTAAGAACACCGGATGAAATAAAATCGTACGCGTATATGAATAACTGGACTGACTACCAAACCACATTACTGACATCTTTGTACGTTATATAGAAACAGTAAAGGTTGACTTCTAACATAAAGAGCACACATATTTTGTTCAGTACGACGCGCTGGGCACGATGACTGCATCAAATGGCCAAAATCGTATGACGGCGATAAACCTGCATGCAATTCGAGATTTGCCGTCCTTAAATATTTTATGTAAACAAACAGTTTTAACCCTGCTTCCTTTTCTTTTTTGTTTGGAACGTAGCCTATCTGTGTAATACTTTTTTTTTTTTTTTGTTATTTTATTCAAGGCACTTTCAGATTTGTTGCGAATAAACGAGTTTCGAACTTACTCCCATACAAGTTGAGCAAAGCCATATAATTTGCAGTACAAACTGTGAAATTTTCCACAGGTAGTCACCTCTTTAAATATTTACGACTGAGTTTCCAAACAACATGTAATCTTTAAGGAGTAGTAAGTTTCTTACTCCTGGTCCAGACCTGTTCTTCGGACAGATTAATACGTCACCGAGAATTCTGAAGAAAAACTGAACATATTAGTGAGATAAACTGGAAAATAATGAGTTAAATTTCATGTTAGGTCAGTAGAGTCTAGATCCATTAATTTTCAAACGAAAGAAAGCGCAGCCAAAAAATTAAATTTGTACCGTATTTATCTATCTGTGATCACGTGACAGTTAATTGTAAATGTTCCGTAAAGTATTAAGTAACGTGCAGCTCAAGTTTATATATTGGAAGAAAGCAAGCAGTAAGGTTGTGATT
Source organism: Medauroidea extradentata (assembly GCA_003012365.1). NCBI lineage: Eukaryota > Metazoa > Arthropoda > Insecta > Phasmatodea > Phasmatidae > Medauroidea > Medauroidea extradentata. The sequence goes on along the minus strand of PNEQ01077039.1, from coordinate 27,518 downwards.
TGAACCATGAACGTTGTGGTCTAAGAAGCCATATCGTCATTAAAATGTAAAAATAAAATAACATGAAAAATTATAATAACATGTAAAATAAATAGTACAATCACCTTATTACATAAAACACAAAATTCACCCAATCTGTAAATAGGTCTATTTTGTAGCAAAACAACCAAGTTTTCTTCTTTATAATTGTTTGAAGACATTTCCAATGTTTACCTCTGAGAGAAAATAATATTTCATGGAAATTCCACCTTAGGGCCCCGATCATACAGGATGTATCAGTACAGCGGTTACAAACATTCTGGAGAGATATAGAGTACACCCAGACGATGGGAAATTACATAGTAATGCATGCTCGGAAACGCTTTCCACTCTGTATATCGCTATAGCATAGCCGTCTTTAGTAGAAGACCGTGGCCTTAGATCTGGCAACCCTGCCAGGAAGGGTCATTTTAACACTTATTTTGTCTCACCAACGGCTGTGGCTTCCCCTGATTAGCTGATATGTAGGGCAAAATAACGAATCAGGCCAAGTCATTGCCTATGGAGAGCTAACAGAAGTGTTAAAAATGTCCCTTCCTGGCAGGGTTGCCAGATCTAAGGCCGCGGCCTTCTACTAAAGACGGCTATGCTATAGGTCGATAGGGATAAAGTGAGCACTAAAGATTTAACCTTTGAAAAATATCACTAGACGTAACTGCATACAGTCCAACATCAACAATAGTTACCTTAGATCTTTTATGGTTGGCAGCGAACTGCTGAATGTAGTTCCGTGTATTTTCGTATTTAAATATAACGAAACAGAAATAAAATTGACAGAAATTGACAAGTTTGTATTTTATATCAATTATAATAATTATATTTGCCGAACTATGTAAGTTCCTACCATTATCTTAATTTATATTACCCGCGCAAACATCAAGTGACGTGTCCAGAGAGGTTAGATATTTCCTGTCGTTACCCGTTACGCGCGGAAAGATACGAACTGGCTGAAAATATAAATTTAGCAGGGCTTGTTTTAGTGCTCAATTTATCCGATCAACATATACCTGCTTTTTGCACTGACACAGCTCAGCTCAGATACAGAACAAGTAAAACGGGTCTTCACTTGCAACCTATAGTCATAGTTGAATGGATAGACGCAAACGTTTTAGCTGCGCATGCGCGATCAAAACACATGGACTTGCGCCGATTTTTACAGGCGCATATGTTTACCAATATTTTGTACCCATCACGTTAACATCTTGCACTTCTGTCTGCGTATTTCATTCCACTACAGCTCAACCAGACGCGACGCATTGCAGGAGTAAAGTTTGCGTTGTACCCCGTATAAAGAGCGACTATTAATCGGTCTCCGTATTAGCGATGACAATGACATGGATAGTGACAGACAAAAATTACAAGAATGTTTTATATCAGTGTATTCTCCAAACCAGTGTAGCGTCTGCGTATAGTTTTATCGGACGATTCTTGTGTGGCAAAGTGGATCTTTCTACAGACAATTAACAGACGTTAAGTAGTAGCTAGAGCCCGGTAGTTTTCGCGAAAAGATTTTTGCAGCACTTTATTTCAGTGCCTTACGTGCGCACCTGCATATCTGCTCTGTGGTCTGTGATTGGATGCCTTAGTATACAACGTCTGGAGGTTAAACCCGCAAATCACAGGCGTGATGTGCAGCAGTTATCCGTATACTGATTGGCACAGTCAAATTAATAACGACTCTGCACAGAAACACTCTGCCAATAGCCATTAAGTTGAGCTGCAGGTATGCACGTAAGGCACTGAAACAAAGTGGGGCAAAAATCTTTTCGCGAAAACTACCGGGCCCTAGTAGTAGCGCAAAAGAATTAGAATTGTCCCAGTCAAATAGGGTTTCACCAATATCGAATGAAAAGCCTCGGAAATTAATACATTTCAATGAAGTCTACAGCAAACAGTCAAAAAATTCCCGCGAAAAACTACCATCCTTAAGCGTTGCGAGGAGCGGCTGGGTTAACTGAATGACACGTGGAGAGACAATGGTAACGCCACTGAGTATCACAACTCAGTTATGCACATTTAAAGATAAAGTACAATTCAACAAAACAATTAAAATCATCACTGTTTATAAACAATGTTTTTAATTACTATAGTTAGAAATTATGGTATACTGTAAAAATGTTTTGTGGCAACAGACCCTTGAGACCGCTGCAAATTACATCATGTATGATTGATTGGTTGATATACTTTGACACAACGTAGCTGTCTGCAGACCAATAACAGGTATCTATTTTATTGGTGTAGTAAGCTACGAAAGTGTGGCTTACAATGTAATCATTACTGGACTGTGCTGCCGTGTACGGTCATATTGCTTAATCTCTTATATCGGAATGTACAGTATGACATTGGCAATCGTGTTCCTGCATAAATCTCAACGTGGGTTACCATGCTATTTCCCCGTACCCTTCAATTCACCCCCGACCACGCACCGACCCCATGTCACTAAAGGCGTATTTGGATGCGGAAGGTGTGTTCGACCCTGATCACAGCAGTGGTTCCCTACTTGGGCGTACTATCCTTGGGAGGGAAGATGAAACTGCCCCCTTAACGGTCGCCCGTGTAATGTTAGTGGCGGTCATTAGTAGGATAACTTGACGCTGCCGTCAACTACATGCTGGGCTTTCCTACCTAGCAGCAGTTCGGCGTGCTAGCCGCCAGAGAACATGCGGGGACCTAAAGGGGGCGTGGTACATAATTCAACGTTAAAAGCATTAATCTATAACTGTAGGTTTCTTGAAGCCAATTTGCGAAAATTAAACAATAGCAATCCTATATAACAGATTTAGCCAATGTTTTAAACAAAATTGTTTCCAGTGTTAAGAACGTCTGAGGCACAATATCTGACGCCGGAACCTCGTGCATTTAAATGCGGCGCAAGAGATCACGCGTAACCAATTACTAATTCTGAATAAATATTTACTCATATAGTTGACAAATACCATTATCTAGGTTTGGCATTGAATATTTCATCTTCGAAAAAAGCGTAGAAATTCAATTAATGTTTTCAGCGTTTATTGATCTACCACGCACTCTTGAGAACCCGTGTCGCTATAGTCATGCTTAGAGATGATGGTATATCGCGAACATTTTTTGTGCTAACATACCCTTGAAAACACAGTAGTTTCTTGTGACATGTACGATTAGATGATAAACGTCTAACACAACCCAGCTGTCAGCATATCAATAACTGACATCAAAAATTGCAATATCAGAATCCCTATAGGCTTAATCAAATAGGCAACAGCTTTACATACAAGCGAAAGCCAGTAATAATCTAATAAGCTGGACGTGCGTTGGAACCCAGCAAACAGTCAAGTTTTCCCGCGATAAACCATCATTAGGGACCCCTGTTTTTCGTGAAAAGGAATCTGCCTCCATTTGTTTCAGTGCCTTACGTGCACATCTGCAGTTCTGCTTCGTGGTCAGTGATTGGATATTTTAACTGTCACGAGCCTTGGGCTTCTACCGGCAAATCACAGAAGTGTGTTGTTGTAGGAACGCTATTGTAATTGGCTCAGTCAAATTATAGACGTCACATTATAAAGACATGCTGTCAATAACCATGAAGCAGAGTTGCAGATATGCAAGTAAGGCACTGAAACAAAGTGGGGCAAAATTCCTTTCGCGAAAAACAGGGGTCCCTAGCCACCATCTCTAGTCATGCTTCATTTTTTATAAATTCTTCCTGACTCCGAGTTTGACAAGATTAATTTGAAAATATGTCAATAGAGACTTAGCTAGTTACATAACATGTCATTAAGCACATAGTATTCGAAGTATTAAATCGTAATTACGAAATAATTAAGCTAACTCAAAATTTTGTGTAGTAACCATCACTCACAACGTCATTTAGACTAAATCACTCCTAGTACCAATTTAATCCGCCAATATGAAACTAATCGTAAAATTTAATTTTTTTATTAAGAGACATTGCCGATAAGTCATTGTACCCTTAATTCAATAAAAGTAAACGGATAACTTCATCAAAGCAAATGACACAGCCTCTTAACTATCGTTTTTTATGGGTACAACGCAAAGTTCGCACCTGCCTTGTGTCTGATGCCACTGTAGTGGCATTAAGGCCACGCCAGTTAGTTTAACAGTGATTTTGAAATTTTTTTTATAAACTAACGTAATTTTCACATCGAAAAATTCGTACATTTTGTTCACAAATATACAATAATTTGTACCTCATATTTTGATAACAATAAACCTAACAATTGTTTAAGATTTTGGCCTCCCAAAGTTTCACCAATTTTGTTATGAAAACAAGCCAAAATGAAGCAAAATCATTATTTTGCAAAACGCCTACATTGAGTAACGCAAAGTATGAACTGTTCTCGGCTTTGATTATTTTTAAAGAATAATGTTAAAAAAAAGTTTCTAGTTTTGTCTACCGCAAGATTTTCCAACTTTTTTCGTCTAATACTTTATTTATGAATGTTTTTACTAGATTCGATGAAATTACAAAGTGGACGCTGCTAGTGTCAGGTGGGTCGTCTGTTGTCATTTGAGTTTTCATCCCCTTGTCGCTCTAGCCCTGAACCCTCTCCGCATGAACGAACAATGTCTTTATTTATGTTACGGCCATAGCTACGCTTCCATTGAGCATAATAATTTTCTATAAAAACTCAACACGAACAAATTGATTAAATTTAAATAAATAAATATAAATATATATATATACTGAAATCCCTTTTTTACGCCACTTAAGGGACCTACTAAAAACTGGTGTAAAACGCAGGAAAGTGTAAAAAGAGGGAAATTATTGCTATGTGAAATTTGCAAGGGGCCAGAGAAACCAGACGTATAATAAGAAAAAGTGTAAAATCTGGGACTGAGAAAAAGGGGTTTGACTCATATATATATACAGGATGATGATACTGAACAACACCGACAAACTCCGGCAGGCGATTACGTACAAAAAGACAAATACAAATTATACTTTGTATTTTTCGCCTAAACTTAACATTAAGGGAGTAATGAATCTTCCAATATCAAAATTTATGATCGTAATCCCCCAAAACATCTGAAACTAAATGACATGAAAAACAATATTTTCAGGATTGCTTAATGCTGTTGGGACCTTCAAACCAACAGCAAATACAACTTGATACCTTCCACTCTTATGAAAATAATAGGGGTGGCTAACCTCTAATTGCATATAACGTTTTCACCATCATCATTTTCGAACATTAGAGTTCGCTATTGCTCGTACTACAGGAAGGTGCTATGCTTGGGAAAGAGACTGGTGAAGACATCTTGGTGCTTGGTGACGTCAGAGTCTACTATGAGGCTGCAGGCACATACCTTCGGAGCAGTATTGGGCGGAACAAAAGGACTGCTGCTGAGGGTCGATGGACAACAAAGAGGTGCGCGACGGGAGTCAAACCGAAGACCTCAAGAGTGAAGACAGTGGTGCACTCGGGGTGCTGCGCAGCACATGGTGAGCCATCACCCCTTCGGACTGATAAGGTTGTACATTATCACTATTTGAGAGACTGTTGATTGGATAAATTACTGAATTTTTATTGTGATTTGTAGTCGTTGATTAATGGTAAATAATCTTTGCTTTAATTCTCAAAGTTAATTAACGTTTCTGTGGCACAGTAGTAATTGTGTGTATAACAAGGGTATTGTGAAAGTTATAGTTTATTGCTGTTTTGTGTATTTTTGTAAGCTTTGTGAGCTATTAAATTAATAACTTAATTCGAATCTTTTATTTCTAATTATAAGACCTCTATCCCAAAGAGCTCAGAGAATTGCCCACATATAAAGTTTTTGCTAAACTTGTAACAATGTGTGTATATATATATATCTGTGTGTGCGTGTGTGTGTGTGAACATACACACAAAATCCAACAGAATTTTTAAAGAGTTAATATAGTCTTACACTGAAAGCTTAGAAAAAAAATCGATTCCGTTTCGACTATCTGCAGTTCGAATTTTAATAACTGTCAGTTACAAGACTGTGTAAAGTACAATTTAAAAACTGAGTCGGCAGCTAGGGACAAGTTGTCATTGAAGTAAGTAATAACCAGTGGTCATATAGAAGCTTCACGACTTTTGTTTTATAATCTTACGTTTGGAAGGATGCCAGAAGGAAATTGGAAGTTGCGGGATTGTGGAATAATAAATTACAATTGAAATTTTGATAGTCATACGGGAATATAACCCAGAGTGATCTTAAATTACGAATTTTTAGAGTAATGATTAGTTTCCGACATCGCAGAATTATTTTTTTTTTAGTAACAACAAATTTTATTGAGCTACGTAAAAGGGTTACGAAGTAGTATTAAATAATATTACAATTTAAACTGGAATAATACAACTTTATTATCTGGTGTATTTTAGTTTAGTTTGTCTTGAGTACAAACCATTTCGCTATTCAGCAATAGTTCTTCTGGTCGATAAAAATTCCATCGCCTAAAATGATTAGCACTGCACTCACTATGCAATCCCAATTAACTGGGAATTTTTCCTCCTAACAAACGGGGTAACTGAGACCTATTGTATTAATTCCAGAAAATCTTGGACAATTAACACTTCTGCAGTATGAGATCCAACGTACAGTACGATATTTAACAAATCTCTAACAAAAAAAATGGGGGGAAACGTAGGATCAGATTCCACTCCTTTACAACACTTCTTGTGAAACATGTTACTTAAGTGGTCGACGTATTTTACTGCGTGGCATTTGGATGGGTACACTTTTGTTAGGTTTTTACGCCGTCTTCCAAAATCGTCTCACTGTCAAAAATCAAGGCTATTAAAGATATAATTTTATTTCAGAATTTTTTTTTGTAAAAGAGTTGATGTTATAATTGGTACCTATAACCTGCATGTGTGTCCCATTTCAGCATTTCAGTCGAATTTATATTATACAAGATATCAATACAGAGTGTATCAGTACAGCGGTTACAAACTTTCAGGAGAGATAGAGTACATACACTCAGACGATGAGAGATCACATAGCAATGCATGGTTGGAAACGCTTCCCTGGCGCGGTAGTGAAGACATAACACAAGAAAGAAAGGACATAAACAAGAGGAGAAAACATGTTTATTAATCCTAACACAGCAAACATGCTGGGAAGTTTTTGGCTGGTGATGACGATCCATGTCTGTTGATGTTCTTTTTCCTTAGTTTTTTGCTGTATTATGAATAATAGACGTATTTTCTGCTCTTGTTCGTATCCTTTCTTTCTTGTGTCTTGTATCGCAGGTAAGCGTTTCCGTCGATGTATTGCTATGTGATTTCCCATCGTCTGGGTGTTGTCTATCTCTTATGAAAGTTTGTAACCGCTGTACAGATACAAAAGTAACTGTGTCACGCGGTAGGAAACGTGTTAGATTCCCAGTTCAACAATCCTCATTTATGTTTTCTATGGTTTTCTGAATTCACTCGTAACGAATCCTCGGCTGCTGCTTTACAAAAGGCCATGGCCTATTCACCTCTGCTCCTTATACACCGAGCGGCTTGTTCTGTCTCTAATGATCTCATCGCCAACAAGACATCAATCCCTAATATCGACCCTAATTATAATGCTGGAATCACATAGCCTCGAAAGCACGGCATGGCCAAAGATGTTTATTTCCCGTGAGAAAACTTAACTGTTTGCTAAGTTCCAAACAAAGTTCGGAATTTTGGAAGTTTTGTTAACGCTAGTGGCTTTTGTCTGTACGTGAAACTGTTATTCTAATTGACGGAGACAGTAATAATTCTGCTAGTGTAATATATGACACCTGTGAATGGTCCGTAGACAGCTACTGATGTGTCGGACATTTTTCATCCAATTACGTTTATCAACTGCAGCGTTTTCAAAGGTACGTTTGCATAAGAAATTTTTGTGCAAAGTCACCTTCTCTATACATGGTGTTTCAGCATAAATAAACAACTGTTCAAGAACACAAGGCACTTGTGACGTCAGCAAGACAAAACTTTTGGGTTTTAGATTAGAACATATTTCAAATTTTTTGTCCTGTCATCATTCACTATCAATAAAATACAATAGTACTCAACCCTGTTAGATTAAGCCTTCAATTTATTATACTATTTTGTGTTTTCTACTAAATATGATAGTAAAGAAACCTTTTGTTTTCAGTAAATATTATTGCACTAATCTTTATATACTGTATATATGTATATATATATACGTAATTTATATATATATAATTATATATATATATATATATATATATATATATATAATCGAATTTAAAAAATGCTCGCGATTTGATTATAAAAATTTTCAACAGCCGTAAAGCTCTGCGCGAGAGGTTTTGGGATGAAAATTCATTTGCAAATCAAAATGCTAGTATTTTTGATATTATCTCACTATACAGGCCTGGATATTATCACATTAAAAATTAAAACAATTAAAGTTTTCAATTTTTATGAATTTTGTGGCTTCAAGCCCTTATTTTTACAAATAAATAAACGTATTTTTTAACTCGAAACCAAAGACTGCTACCGCCTAATGCTGTATAAACAGGAAAATATCTACTCAGCAGAAAAGTATCATCCAGTTGTGATGAGTAGTTCAGATAGTATCGACGACTGAGTATTCCAGTCGTCATTCGCTCGACGTCTTACCTGTCCATACCCCTTAAGTCGTCGAATTGACTATAGTTTCAGTAAAGTAAGAATTGGAACACATAAAAGTTGTATTTACCGTGCAATAATAAGGATGTTTGTATATACGCATTCACTTCCCTTTCAGAAGAACCTAGAATGAAAGTAAAATATTTCTGAACATGTTTTTATGACGGAAATATCGTCACATGATTCCACTGAGTCCTTTACCATATCCCGTTCAATTACGGTGTCCAGTACATAGGATTTGGGGAAATAACGAATGTACGGTTTGAGCTGTACCAACAAGGACACTAGTGTCCAGTAAGTAAGCCATTTATATATAAGTAAGAGATTAGCACTGGTGAAGAGTGACATGAGATGAGTTTAGAACGGCGCCTGAATGAAGGAGCGGGAAAAAACCGCCGCCCAATGACATTGTTCGGCACGATTCCTACATGCGAAAATCCGGGGACCGACCCCGCCGGGTATTGAGTCCGGATTGTCTTGGTGGGAGGCGAATGGTCTGACCGTTCGGCCACCGCAGCCCCTTGTTGCCATATATAGACGAGACAGTTGCTGCGAGACGAGGAGGGAAAAAGGGGGGGAGGTAAATATTAACAGCCACTAACTTCAGGCACAGCACGCATTCGTTATCAGTTCCTAGGTATAAGCGAGCACTGCAGAAGTAAAAGTACATTGCCGGCCATGAAATTCGTTCTTTGTAAAAGCTTTAAGTGGTCATGACGATGGTTGGAGATGATGGTATATCGCGAAAAATGTTGTGCCAACATGTCCTTGAAAACGCTGCAGTTTCTTTCAACACATATGATTTGGTGATATACTTTGACACAACGTAGCTGTCTGCAGAAGAATAACACGCATCAAATATTACAATAGCGGGATTCTTATAGGCTTAGTCAAATATGGTAACAGCTCCAAGTACAAGCTAAAGTCAGTAATCTATTTGTAAGCTGAACGTGTGATAAAATTCAGCAAATAGTCAAGTTTTCCCGCGATAAACCATTATCTGTAGTCATTGTACAAAATTCAGCATCAGTTAAAAATATTACGTTTTTGGAAGCCAGTTTGCAGAAACAAGAAAACAGCAATCCTAGGCAATAGTTTTTGCCAACATTCCGGGCAAAATATTCCCCTCGAGTAACGTATTTCTGAAGAACAATCTCTAAGAGCAAATCTCGTACATTTAGTTGCGGCGCAGTGAGTAAATGCTTACTCCAAAATTTGGCAAGTTTTACTAACTAGGATTGTTGTTTTGAAGTTTTTCGATTAGTTTAAATAAAAAACGAGTAGATTTGTTTTTAGAGTTTATTTATTTAACACGCACATTTAATCTTTAAATTACTTTGTGACCAAAAGGAGCATGCTTGTTTAGGTCACGCATAAAAAAATGTGCTGCGTGAAAACTAAAACTCCAACAAAAATGTGTCAACACTCACCATAAAAATTCCTTGACTGTAACTTCTAAAGACGTAGCCTACAAACAAATGCAGAAATGACCGTACAGTCCGTATTCGAGTTACACGTGTCAAACGTATAAGATGTTGATGACCGGTACTGAGAAACACGCACGTCAGAAACCAGACACTGTGTTCAGGAACGTCGAGAAATTAATGATCCCCCTAGCATGATATATGATCTGAGGTGTTGGAAGGAAGTCACTTAGCTATTACACTCACGTCCTACACGCACGACGGCTCAGAACCGACTGACCTGGCTCGTAGTCGCGACCTAGCGCTCCGCCCGTTGTCATGACAACCTCGTGATCGGCAACCACCTTCAACGCCCACAAGCACTTGCCCAATTCCCTGTTTTATTAATATAATCTTCACTGTAAGTCAAGTCATTTTTAATGCCTTGTTCACGCATTGATGTGTATCACAGTAAATAAATCGGCGGTTTACAGACAAGAGTGGCCAAGTCAAAATGAGATAAATGGACGAAATTGCTATGAATTTGCACATATATCAGAAAAATCGTGCAAGTTTAATTGTTGTGTCACAATACAGTAAGTTACCATATATTTGGAGTGATCTACTATTTAATTTAATTTTTTTCGCACAAAATCTTATTTACTGCTGTGACATTAATTTTTGGAAGTATAGCAACAAAATATAGGATTACCGGAAATTTGTGAATTTTTTAATATATAATTTTACTGGGCTTTACGTCTCGTCGAAAGCGATGTCGTTAGGAACTGTCACGCAAAATTCGACACACTGATAGGAATTGGGAAATTAATAGGCCATTGCATTTGTTAAATAATCGTCCCAGCATTCACCCGGAGTGATTTCACCGAAATCAGGATGGCCGGTGTCGGAGATCGAACCCGTGTCTTTCCGATTGCGAGTCCAACGACGTGTTACCGTTGCGTCAGCTCGCTCGGCACCGGCGTAAAATAGTTCCAGACCCTTAATTAAACTGTATCGTTTTTATAAGTTACTTCATTGGTTTTTATATTAGACTAGCAGTATGCCCACGGGTTTGCTCGCGTGTATTACTCAGAGCAGATACCTCATTGTTAGAGCCGCGATTTTATGGCGAAAAGATTTTTGCAACATTTGGTTTCGATGCGTCATGTGCACACCTGCAGCTCTGCTACATCGTCTGTGATTGGATGATTTTACTCTCACTTGCCTTGGCAAATTATAGACGTACAGACTCACAATAATCTTATTCTGATTGGTGAAGTAAAATGAGGGACGTGTCTGAACAAAGACTCGCTGCCAATAATCATGAAGCAGACCTACCGATGTGCATGTGAGTCACTGAAACAAAGTGGGGCAAAAATCTTTTCGCGACAAAATCGTGGCCCTACATTGTACACCAGATATGTAGTTCAGTCATCAAATGTTAGAATGACATATCTGCTAGTTGAGCTAACTCTGCAGCAGGATAAGTAGCTATAGCTGTCCACGCGATAAGCAGTCTTAAGAGTGTCGCTGTCACTAACAACGACTTCGCCTGGGCCTTATTTATAATCACAACAAAATTTACGTTGTGGGGTAGTTACAGACTGTTTAATATATGAGGTTAATATAATGAAATACGTAGTTTATGCGGTATTAAGACTGATTTCTCTCGAGCACAACCATCGGTGATTGTGCCCTCAATAACATATTTGTTTTTCAAAACCTTCACTTGAAGTTAAGTGGCGTTAAAGAACTTAGGCGGTATAATGTTTCGCTGAAATATAAACGTATTTGGTGCCCCAACCTTGAGGTTAGTGATTTTGTATATGTGGGCTGATGCTGTCGAGGAACTTTAGTATATAGTTGACTACATAATCCATTTTCATCACTTCTAAACGACTTCATCCAAATTGAACCAATTTCATCTGCCTTGCAGTTTTTTGGGTCAGACTTGCACGTTTTCACAGCATTTAAAAGGAATTTCAGCCCAGAACCTTCCGAAAAATATATCCGAGCTACAAACAACTGCACCACATAACGTCGAAATTATTACTGAAAACTACATTTAAAAATGAAATAATAATTACCTGGGCTCATAAAGGTTGCACAACATCGCGTCTCGACAGAACTGTAAAATGAAACTCCTGCATAATTTATTTCTCGCTGGTCGTACTTGCTTTTCAGATCGTCTGCCTTGAAAGTTCACAAACAAAGTTTAATTGATTTTATAAGTTATATAATAAAATAAAATAAGTTGCATTACATTTGAGGTATTTTACATAAGCATCATTCTGACGCAAATACCACCTAAATATCTCTACTGGTTAGATAAGTATCATCGGCTGATAGAAAACAAATTTTATGCTTTTCTAACCCCTTTTAGTTGTCGAATTCCGAAGAATCTTAATTTCATACCTTAAATATTTGTTCAAGTATCCAAGTGAAGTGAAAATCACGATATATCATTCAGTCAAAGCAAAATCGATCATTCATTAAAAATTACATATCACTCCTATACAGTACTGAGAGTTCGAATTTTGAAAAATCTTAAAATTTTTACGGCCCCTTACGTAATCATCATCCTGAAGGAAAAATAAACTGAATATCTCGACGGGTTCGATATATATCGAAGACATTCCAGGTCTTTTAACCTCCTAAGAGACTGAATTTAGAAATATCCTTGTATCACATTTTAGACTACTTAACTGGTGTCTCTTGGATAAGAAAAACACGATAATAGCCCGTTGGGTTCAAGATATACCGACCATCACATTTCACCCCTTTTCATCTCCTTCGGTGGAGAGTTCCGAAAATTCGAGAAATTACTTTTCAGGTATTTGAGTAAGCATCATTCTGAAACAAAAATCACGTTACTATATAAAAATCAATGGGATCGATATATCGATTGTGAATCGAAAACGTATTTTACCCTTCTTTTAACCTCTTTAGGGTCAAATTATGAAAATATGTTTAATGGTATTTGGGATATTTACAAAAGCATCAATCTAAAGCAAAGAGCACTTCAATATCTCGATTTGTTCGATATATATAGAGGAATAATCGAAAACACATTTCAAGTATTTTCACCCCCTTTATTAAAGAATTTCGAAACGTCTTTGAGTCCTGTCATAAATATATGTATACGTAACCAATTGAAGTAAAAATCGCGATGATAGTCAATTGTGTTTCAGTGATATAGGCGATTCTTAAAAAAAAAAAAAAAAAAAAAAAAAAAAAAAAAAAAAAAAAAAAAAAAAAAAAAAAAAAAAAAAAAAAAAAAAAAAAAAAAAAAAAAAAAAAAAAAAAAAAAAAAAAAAAAAAAAAAAAAAA
>PNEQ01077039.1:0-14046 GCA_003012365.1 Medauroidea extradentata | reverse complement strand
AACACGTTTAAGGTCTTTTCACCCCCTTAAATGTTGAATTTTGAAAAATCCTTAAATTGGCTACTATGCATTTTTATGTGTGTCCCCATTGAAGTAAAAATCACGATGATAGGCCGCCGGGTTAGAGCCCTATCGACGTTTCTTCGGAAGCACATTTCACCTCTTTTCACCCCCTTAGGGGTCGAATTTCGAAAAAATCCTTTCTATGTGCTCGCCTACGACCAGAAGGGAAGCTACACAAAAATGTCACGATTTTATGTCTAATGGTTTGGGCTGGAGTTTGATACGTCAGTCAGTCAGTGTCCTCCTTTGTATACAGAGATTACATTTTATAGACCTAATAGCGCAATAGCTTGCTTTCGCATACATAAATACCTTATCTTAAGGGTCCTTCCTAGATAGGATGCGTGTGTGTGCGCGTGAGACAGACAATCGATATAGTGGTAAGGGTGACGCTGACCGACGTATGTATCGCAAGCTCCTCTGTTGGTTTGCAGTTGGTATTATTTTTCCTATGGGACCTAAGCGATGACCAAATTATTTTATTTGTGGTCTAACAAACGAGCAAAATGGTAAGTTACAGTACACTCAGGGTCGCAGAGACTGAGACGTACCCGTAAATTGACACATAATTTGTGGTGTTTGAAAATTACCCAACTTACCGTGTATTCACAATTTTTTAATTTGAAAAGTATTTCCCTTATTGATATTATACCTTTGCGTATGTGCGTCGTGTTGAATTTATATTTGCAATGATCATCCTGCTAAAATAGGGGAGTTATTTTTTATTACGAGGAAGTTTCGAATACATTTACATCGTGATTTTAAATGTCATTATACAACAAATTTTGAGACGTAATTTTATAAATGTACGAAAACGTCAAATTTTAACACTTTCCAGTACAAATACAAAATACCGAATATTTTTGTTGCTGAGCGTCGACAAATGTTGGAACTTACACGACTGTAAGTTCCGTGTCATTGGCCTCATGAATTACCTGACATATCCTGGACGGCGCCCAGTCACTATACAGAAGCAAGCAATGCAGTACCCAATCATGTGCGAGCAGCCAATCATCAGCTGACGTTTGCTTGAGTATACAAATATTATTGTAGTCAAGCCTAACAAGACCGTGAACCCGTGACTGTCTCAACTTGTTTTAAAGTTAATGATATTGTGACTGACACGTTGTTTATAAGCCCTCAAGCATAGTCTTTCAAGACTACCGTACTTCAATATGTACTAACCGGATGAATGTGAAACTCAGATAGAAACGTGCACTGAACTTAGCTGCAGACTTTCCACCAATAAAATTATATGGTCACCGCTTTTCAGTGCCATAGTAAAAATGCATCTACGGGAATATTGCACGCTAGTTTAAGAGTGTGTGGTAGATAAATAAACGCAAAAAACATCAATTGATTTCTACGGCTTTTTCGAAGCAAATATGGATAAAATACTCAATGACAATTGCCAACTTTATGGGTAAATATTTATGCAGAATTACTCATTCTTTACGCGTAATCTCTTGCACCGCAGTTAAATGCACGAGGTAACGGCGTCAGAGATTGTGCCTCAGAAGTTCGTAACACTGGGAACACTTTTGTTTAAAACGTTGACTAAAACTATTGTCTAGGATTGCTATTGTTTAATTTTCGCAAATTGGCATTGAGAGACCTACAGTTATGGATTAATGCTTTTAGCGTTGAATTATGTACCACGTCCTCTTAACGCGTCATAATTGTGGTGTCCTGCAGTTTTACAGGTTACGTTGTTTTGTATTTCGACTTTTATTTTTTATTGTTTATTATTATTATTCTTTATTTCTTGTTGCCTAAATCCTTATGGGATCTTTCATGTTCTGTTGTTTCGGTTTATGGATGTGTTGATTACTGTCAACTTGACTAGTTTTCTCTTTTTTTCGTTTTACGTTGTTTGTTTTTCTTAGTCTGATTCTAAGATTTCTGGAACGACATATATTGCAATGGCATATGTCTACAATAGTACAGTTTGTCATTCAGTCCTATTGCAAAAATCATTCAAAGACATTAGCAAGAATAGTAATGACATAGTAATTATTTAGCTGTAACTTAATGCAGTTATTTGAAAACCACTGTGAACCATAGATCAGATAATAATAGCAAAGAGAGTAATTGTAATTAATTAATATTTTTTGTTGATAGCCATATTGGTACTTTTAAAACCTGTGACGGGAAATTCTTCACATTATCTCCTTGCTAAGAGTGCACCCATGTGAAAGTTGCTACCTAGGCCCGAGACTAGGTGGTAAATCCGACCCTGGCAATATCCTTGGCCTCATAATACGACGATCCAGGTTAGATTCCGTGTGGGCGCAGTCCAGATTATCGCACGTGGGAAACATGGCAGAGGAAGCGTTTGACGGCGGGTTATCTCTGGGTGCTCCCGTGTCCACCGTCCTTGTATGACGCCGCTATAACACCACCACACATGGTACATCATCCCCACCAGAGCTCAAGATATCTCTGTAAGGGGCAGGCCAAAGTTCTTCCACTACACATATACATGTATGCTACTTACTATCGGAGTGAGTGAGTGAGAGATTCTGGCCAGCGCTTACCATCGAGGTCTTTTAGCGCTGGTGAGGGGTGGCATGGTGTAAATGTGGAGCAGCACCGGAATGAGAGGGCGGGGGAAACAGGAGATCCCCGAGAAAACCTTCCGACTAACGGCATCATCCGGCACGATTCCCACGTGCAAAAATCCGGGGACTTACTCAATTCAGTCTAAGGCTTTCATGTTAGATTTTTGGTAAGGTCTGGATGGACGTATTTTGCGCATTCAAGTCCAAGAAGTGCAGAGTACTAAGGGCGACATATCACCTGCACCACGTCTTATCATAGCCTCTAAACGCAAGTCTGTGAACTATGGAATGCAGTCTTCTCTTCGACAGCTCGCCTCTGTGAGATATTAAGAGCTAACTCTATTATTTCATGGATAATATTTAAGATTGATATGCGTAACCCACCTACGCCTTTTCACATATTCTGAACAAATATTATCGCACGTAAAAAAGGCAGCAAAAACTTCCAATCCTCTCATATTTGGTCGCAAGAAAATAAGCTTAAAACACTCTAAATCCGAATCACAGATTTCAGTCAGTGAAATGTTGATCACTGAAATTCCAGTTAACAACCTATTTCTGACTGATGAATCTTTGGAGTTCACTGTAAATCAGTTAACAGGCAGGTGAAATTCACTGAGTATAAGTAAAATACGTTTTTAATCAGTAGTATTTTAGTCACTGCAACAAACAGCCCGGTTTCACTAGCTTTAGTTGTTAATTTGTTACGGAAACAACTGGAATTTCACAGAAGTGGTTAATTTACCACTGATTCAAGTTTAAAATGAAGCACACTGCTCATCAGCCTGACTGGTGCGTTTATGGTTCATGAGCGAAGGCGGAATAACGGCCTCATGTTCCAAATAATGCTTCTGTTACATATATTTCGAACATAAAATTGTAAAGCACGCATATAGATGCAAAACGAACCAGCCTGTGTTCGTACTAACTTCATTATTAATTAAAATATGTGGTAGGCGTGTCTGTTGCGACGGTTCCCTGTATGCCACACAGGCTGAGTCCAGGAATGAGAATTAATAACTAAGGCAAATATTATTAAACCGGTCTCGCATACCCCCACGCACCACTCACAGAGGTGGAGAAAGTTGTAATAATTCTGTAATTTATATACGCGACGCCCACGTTTACCCTTGCAAATATTTAACTTCTGTATTTTTATTGAAATATCTCGCGAAGTCGCATGGCCGGATAGAACGCCAACAGCTCCTTCCTCGCTCACACTGACTTCTCCTCTTCCAAAATCCCGACGACTTTCACGTCTTAACTTTTGGCGGGGAAAAGTCCCCAGTGTACAATAATCCTTGGGCACGCCTTCCAGCCAATGGAAACCCTGGACTACCTAGCTCCGCCCCTCGTGAGCAAAACGTCGCGCTACATTTGACCGTTATTTGTTTGTCAAAGCTTAATTTTTCACATTTGTAGATATACCCTTGATTACTAAATATTATTTACATTGATCTGCTATAACTACATTGACACCGATAATAATTCAAATAATTAAAAACAATCCCCACTGCCAGTTTGTAACAGTAGTACCTACTAAGAGAGAGTGGTGATGGACGGAACGAGGGGAAAGGGGGGACTGACTGACTAGCCCCTCTCCTGACTTCGAGGCACTTTATTTCCGTTTACTATTACTAAACTAATACTAAACTACTTAAATCTAACTATACAACTAAATTGCCGTTATTTTCATTACCAACGGACCAACACGGTTAATTTGATACCCGACACGAGGTATCTACAATTACAAATGCCCTTTTCTTCAATTTACAAAATTATTTATGCTAAGTTCTATAAAAGTTCCGCTTTGGCCCGTCACACTGTATCGTGCCTCTAAAAGTTTTACTTGAAATTGTGTCAGCTGAAAACATCGTGCCACGTGCGTTTGATACAAGTAAACAATATTTAGATTCCATGTAGGTGTACAGAGTTTACTGGGCATTGAAATATTCTTTTGGGTTTTGGTACTTTAACAATGCGAAAATCAGAACTTTTAATTAAAATCCATTATATTATGCCGTAGGTATTGTTTGATACCTTAAATAATGTAAGAAAACCAAACATGTTTGAATCTATACATTTAGATAGAACTGTTTGTTTCCGTAGGTTGTGTGTATGCGGCTATTAGAGTGAATTAGAAAAAAACCTACTTTAATATTCATTCCAGGTTCCCACAGTCATAAATGGCACTGAAATCGCGATAATTTATTTTAACACCACATTTCTTCAGGTTCATTTCTCAGTTTTAAAAAATCTGTTAGCACAATACGTTTAAAAAAACAGACACCAGGAATAAAAGTGCATGTTACCTGCTAATCGCACTACAATAAATAAAATAACAACAACATTGGCCAGTACGTTAGAAAATCTGATGTGTAATCCACGTTTCATTTTATAGAAATTAACCATTACTCACACATTAAAACCAGTGATTTTGGTGGAACTAGCTCACATTTACATTTCAAGAGTAAAGTAATGTACGCAGTTTGTAAAAGTCTCAAAACCACCGAGACATAGTGCATAGCATGCACACGTTTGACAATGACAAACCGCTCAATAATTGTTCACGCCGGACTACAGTGCATTATTTATCGCTTCTGCGTAGTGACCTAAACCTTTTTCACAATAGGGCGGTACGTAGTGACGTGATGGGGCTCGTCAATGTCTAGCCAATTAGCGGAAAGTAGTTCACTGTCGTAGATCGACGCCGTCTGTATGCATGAAGTCGGGGACTCGCGATACATAAGAATTTGAAGAATATTTTAATTATGTAGTTAGAGATTGTGACAAGTTCGTGGCTCTAGCCATAGCCCATCAGGATAAAGCATATGTTTGCCGTAAACCGTCGGTGACAAGTGCCAAGTGCGTTGCGCGCAATTCTGGCGTCGTGGTTGACGACACTATCTTGCAACGGAGAAGAAAAATACGCATTCATTTACCTTTTTAAAATGTAAATATGTCTATAACTATTTGCAACAATTATTTTGCGGTTTTGTACTTTATACACGGCGATGGTAGAATAAGTGAGGATCAGACCAGGTCTTTGTAAATTTATGACCAAAGTGGACATATCATTACTACAAAATAGCACGGCAGAGCTCTTAGTTCGTAACTGCAGGCATCGTGCCAGTATCGGGTAATTTTTGGTACCGGTAATGTGTTTAATTCAATTAATTTAAGCTGTCAGAACATTATTTTAATATTTTGAATTCATTATTTATTTACATAATGTAGGTAGTTTGTCACGCAGTACAAATTTTCTCCTGATAAAATAGATTGCTTCATCGCTGTCAGTTCATCGCATGGTTCTGAAGCTATAACTTGTGAGTATTAATCTCTCGTGCACGTTTTTTATCGTCTGTCGCCTCTTCAGTCGAATTATTGTTGAAGTTGAACCTCTAGAAACAGCACTCATCACTGCCATACGCATCGCTAGCCATCGCAAAATAAAAAAAAAAAAAAGAAGAAAAAACGTAATTTAGCTACGGGCGCCATTTGTCGAGCGTTCTCCTGTGCCTGACATACAATTACATCAGCATTAAAAAATATTTCAATATACGTATGATAAAATAAATATCATATGGGCAGGGTACTCGAGGATAGGGCATTATACCTCGGTAGCAGACCGTCTGGACTGGGAGCCTGTAGGCGTATCCACTCCCTGAAGGATGATATGAAGAGGAGCCCTGCGATGGAGAAGTGACAGAATGCGAAGGGCAGAGGAAATGAGAGTACCTAGAGAAAACCCTCCGGCCAACGGCAACGTTCGCCACATGTGAAAAGTGTGGGGATGGACCCCGCATGGAGTCGAGCCTGGATCGCCTTGCTTGGAGGCGAGTGCTCTAGCCACTGTGCTAACTGCAGCAGCTCATGTATGGATCGCTTTACGGCGGTTCACAGGTAAGTGCACTCCCTCGGTGGACTTCCCTGCTGGCTGCGTGTTCTTCAAAGAGCTGCGTGTGTATGTGCTTGGTGGGCAGGTGAGGTACTGTGGTGTTCCCTCGTCGCCAGTTGGTCTGCCTGCAGCAAGTGGTGCTGGTGGATAGTTGCAGTGCTTCATTGGCTTGTAACCTGTCGGGTTGTCATACGTCTCTTGGTTAGCTGTAGGCGGTGAAACTGCCCGATATTGTGTTCCTCTATTAATTCACTGGTGACATAACTTTCCACAGATTCCTATTGCATGGGCTGTGTAAAGGATTGAAGAGTCTCATACAAGCATCGTGTTATGATCAACATCATAGGGGGTGCAGCGATGGGTTGAAGTCATTGGAATAACTTGAGTTTTCTAGAAATGAACATCTCCACTGCCTAATCATCCTTTTGTTGTTTTTCATAGAACATGGTGCGACACACCTCGATGGCATACATTGCCACAAACTGCCCACAGATGCTCACGGGATGAACTCAAATTACGAGTTGGGACGCTTACGTGTCGACAACTATTTGTATACCTCATCTCATAGATGGGCACTCCTGCCCTCAGGTGGTGAGTTGCCAAATGTTAGAGATATATATACAGTTAAAAAAAAAAAAAAAAAAAAAAAAACCACAGAACCACACAAGACAGAACGTTCTAGGCTATTTCAGTGCTGTGTACCGTGTTTGTATTGTACGACAGTTCATAGACATGTATTTCTAATATATTGTTGCATGTTGGCCCTGGCAGCAGGCATATTACATCATGCTGGGTGTTCAGCCCTGTGAGTCAACCAGTGATGTCATGGGTTTTCGCAGCTATGTCGCATCTTTCGAGAGACGTCACTAGGTTTCCCCGATGACGCCAGTGCGAATACGTGACTATCAACAGGTACGACCGAGGTAATGTCTATTTTTAGACTTCAGGTCACCATATTTCATTAGCCATTGACGTCATCGAAGGGGCCGTATAAAAGCATCGGAACTGCGCAACATGAGTCAGTCTTGCGAAGTATTGCAGAGTCTTGTGCGGAGTCGGGAGGTGAGAGTCTTGTGATAGTCTTGAAGAGTCAGTGAGTCTGGAGTTTGAAGTCTGAAGAGGGGCAGCACCCTTAGGGGCGGCGTTGTCACTGGGCAGCGATGGACGTCGTGAGAGGTGACGGGCCGAGGGGAGACACTGACGGCGACGTAGAAGTGAGGACCCAGCGCCTTGAGGGCGGTATCACAACGGCGTCGAAGCTGATGTAACATCGGCAGAACTGACGAGGTGTGGCATCACGAGGATGACAACACGGCAGCAATGGTCGGTGTCGAGGCTGAGTAGCATCAGCGCCCTGCAGAAGGGACAGACAACACTCCGGTGTTGTGTCAGTGCGACTGAGCTGACGAGGTGTTGCATCTCGAGCATGGCAACACGACAGCTGTTGTTGGTGTCGAGGCTGTCTGACGCCAGCAGGCTGAAGGAAGGACGAACAACACTTGTGGTGTTGCGTTGGAGTGCTGCAGAGGTGGTGAGCTGTGGAGAACAACACTAACAGTGTTGTGTCGAGGAGGGCAGTAACTGACTACTTGAGGCGACTGTCTACCTGATGATTCAAGAGAAGTGCTTCGAGAGATCGATATTGGTCCTGCTCGGAGGAGGTACTAAGCCTTGTGCAGAGAGGCTGGTGAGGACATCTTGGTGATGTCAGAAAGACGTCTTAGTGACGTCGGAGTCTACTGCGAGGCTACAGGCACATACTCAGTGAAGTACTCGGCGAGACAAGAGGGCTTATGATCAAAGATATTTATACTACATGAGTGCCAACTATTACATATAATTTATTATATCCTAAATCCTAATAATACATATAATAAGACAATATATACTGTGTTACATTTTCCCCTCTTGGGTTTTCCTTTAACTTTCAGTTAGGTTCATATGGTCTTTTGTGAATGACTTGTCGGCCACTTTTAGTGACGTAGCATTCAGTAGCATTGACTCTACCACTAAGACTTTTTTGGTTGCTGAACCTGAAAGCTCCCCTTCCCTGGCGAGTCTCAGTGTCCACTAATGTGGTTTTGATTCCTTCAATTTCATCACTTGAAGTATTTTCAAACCCTTTAAAGCTCTGTTCTCTTGCTCTACTGTTCTCAGCTCCATGTTCCTGGTGAGTCTCACTATTAGATCTTTTGTCCGCCAGAGTGGTTTCAGACCCATAAAATACCTTGCTTGAAGTTTTTTCACATCCTTTTAAGCCCTGTGCCCTTTAATTATTGTGTTGTTGTTCCCCAATGCACTCGTTTTCTGGGATTGATACACCTCCCTTCCCTTGAATTTTAGTCTTAGACTGTTTCATCTGGCTTGTATACCGCCTTACCACTCGTTTATCTCTGTCTCTTCCCACCCAGTACGATCTAGGTTCTTTGCATCTTGATATCACGTGGTACCCTTGACTCCCAATATTCATCCCTGTCCGTTCTAACGACAATTCTCTCTCCTTCCTCAAAGCTAACCCCTACCATCCTAGCTGTTTTGTCATGGAACCCATTTGTTTTGTGTTGTTTGGCCAGTAGGGCTTCATATACTCCTTCCTGCACTACGGGCTGAAGGGCTGCAAAACTCATTGCTGCTGGAGTGCTAACCTGTCTACTGAATAATATTGGTGCTGGTGAGGCATTTAATCCAGTGACCGGCATTATTGTTATGCTCGCTGAATATGTCCCTATAATCAGTTCCTTCAGTTCGACTCTTCCACAAGATTTTTTTGCTGATCCCTATGGCCTTCTCGGCCATGCCATTGCCCCTAGAGTAGTGGGGACTGCTAGTCATAAGCATGACTTCTTTCCTACTAAGATATGTTCCGCATTCATAGCAGTTGAATGGTACATTGTCTGCAATAAGGATTTTTGGGAAATCAGGTACATCAAACACTGTCTACATGGCATTGATGACTGAGTCAGCTGTCTTACTAGTTAATGGACATATGTCCAACCAATGGGAGAAGTAATCAATAAGGACAAGGTAGGAGTTTCCAGCATCCTGCAGGATGTCTGCTCCTACCTAAATGTATCGCAATTTCGGTAATTCATGAGGAAGTAGAGGTTCACTATAATTTTTTTGATCTGAACTTTTTTCTCGCAGTGCAACTTGCGACTTTGCCCTCAATGTCTGTGGACATTCCTAGCCTGTTCTTCTACAGCAGTGTTCAATAGTAAGCAAGACACCACTGGTTTCAAATATAACACTTTTAATAGTTTAACTGATTCTGTACCATATTTAAGTAAGTAGGCCTACATGTTCAAGATGAAGTTGAGGCACAGTTGGGTACAATATGGGAGTTCATTTTCGGCAACAGATGTCGCCCTTAGCACCCGCTTATTAATGTTTGGTGCACCTGTAATTTGGTGCTAACACACTAGTACAGGCACCACATGGTAAGTTCATACAGTCATTTAGTAAACAAACTGTTAAAAAATTACTAGGAATACTGTACTTCCATTAGTACCGTGCAACAATGTTAGCAAATAAATAATATGATGAAATAAATATTTTAGGTTATTATTTATTACTATGCATCCATGAGAATAAAAATAGTAGCTTTAATACTTCATCAGTATGCATTATTACATGTATTCAGGTTTGCAAACATTAAATGTTGTATGAGGCAGAAAATTTAATCAGACAAGAAACTCAACTGTTGTAAGGAGACAAATTCCTAACCAGTCATCATCTCAGGATGCACATTCTATGGCGGAATATGTTTCTTTTGTTTCACTTTATCACCTCTGCCACTTTGGCCAGATATTTTCAGAGCTCCCTACACTGTAGTTTACTGATTGCAAGAGGACTTGAACACAAGACGAATTTAAATTTAAATTGTTAGTAAACAGAAAATATTATTATTTACAGTACCGTAAACTGGGGCAACATTGGCCCATATTGAAGTAACTTTGTCCCACTAAAACTATTAGTTTTGGAGCAATTTTGTTAATATGCAGATAATTAAAGTCTGGTAATTAAAAAAATATATATAATACAGTCAGATAAAATTTTAAATATTCTTCACTAAACGACATACAAACTAAAATTTTGAGTGGAAGAAAGTTACCCACCAGGGCCAATGTTGACCCAGTTTACGGTACTACATACTAGCAAATACATTTCAGACAACACAAAAAAATAATATTTTGGGACTTACCTTTCACCAATGTTCCTGTTCTGAAAGCTTTACAAGTAATTTTAATACTAATTTGTTACAAATTAAATCAAACATCGTAGTTAGATACAGCTGTCTCATTTCTGTTTTCAATGTTGTTACGCATAGTACAAGTTTTTTTTTTCATTACCTTATTCCAAAATTAGCATATTTCTATGTCCTACTGCCATCCTTTACAAAATAATTGTGTGTTCCATGATTGCTAGCACTAGAGCAGCCTAAGCGGCTTTTATCAATAAAACACATACAGTATGTTTAACTAGCAATTTTTTGTTCATAAATTACTATTGTACAATGTAAAGGTAGCGCAAAACTCCATTGATTCTTGGCTACTATTACTATGCATACAGCAACAAATTTACTCCTAAGCATGAGTGGGTTTATGGGTTTATGCCATTGCTAAGTTTTTCTAGCAATGGACTGTGTGTTCTGTAATGATCAAACTAACAAAGCTAGAATCCTCAGTTGATTGCAACAAAAAGACACTAACCTTCACTTAATCACATACAAAAAAAATTTTTTCTCTGAATGTTTGTCTCTTGTTACAATTACAGAATTTCCTCGAATTAACTTTTATTGTTGGTTTGATAATTACCCAAAATAGATAATTATGTATTTTGCCAACAAAACTTAAGTAAAACATGTGTCCATAAAGTCCAATTTCAGAATACTGTAATTTCAAAGATCTCTATGCTCATATTTTCGTCATGGCTCAAGTTACCCATTTTTACTTCATTTGTGTACTCACACGCTATATGAACTCACTAATCAAAACACAGTAAATATATTGTTAGGATTTTGGATTTCTCTTCCTATATACAGTACTCCTTTCATGTGAGTGTTCGAGTGATCATGCACACATATTTAACATTTAAGTGCATGTGAGACGTTTATATTTATGAATCAAATGAAAAATTTAACATACAGTATTAATTACATCTCACTTCAGCCGCTGTCATAAAGCACTGCACTTACCCAGGTAGGGAAAGAAGTAAGGCCAAAATATTCAAACCTAAGGAGTGCGAAAAAATGTTGCACAAATATTAAATTTTTATTAAAAATTCTCGGATGAGAGACATAAATTAGTACTACCTGTGCAACATGCGTTGAGGTACATACAGTAATTAACTGTGATTTACACCAACCGTAAAACGGGTATACTTTGCACCAGCATGTGTAACTTTGCACCACCAAAAAATATATTTTCTGTGCTGGTAGTTGAACGACAAGTGACTGTATTCAATGGTATTAGGTAAATTATAATTTTTAAAATGCCCAGACGTGGTGTGTCTGTATTTTACCAAATGACCTAGAAACAAATATTTTTGGTGGTGTAAAGTAGGTATACCCACTTTACGCTACAGTATTAATTTTTTAAGTTATGAGCCTTCTCCGAACTAATATTCTTACTGCATTCCTACATCCTTGTGCTTAATCTATTCTGGATATCTCTCCTTGGTGAGCTGCAAATTTTACAAACAAGATGGTGCCTAGCAAACAAAATTAGCACTGCAATCTTCTCATGCCTGGGATAAATAAACTTACATGGTTTTATCTGCTGTGCTTGGTTGATCTGTGCATGTGAATGAATTCACTTGAAAGTACAAGGCATTTTCAAAAACTTAGATTGCACAGTTATCTATCAAATTAGAAATAAACATCCTGTGTTATGGGACATTATTACAGTGTTTAGCTAGTGAAAATTACGTCAATTTCCTATCAGCTATTTCCAATGCAACACTTCAAAACATTTTGACAGTTGTTCTATACATGAGCTGCGTACAGACACATTGTATCTATAACATGTGTGTGCACTGTGCATGGCCAATAGTCTATTCTGTCTTGTGGCATCTCCTCTACAACAAGAACTATGTACCAGTTACTATCACCTCTCTTAAGGTAACAGCAGTTGATACGTCGGTGTGCTGCAGGACTGTGTTACAAGCCGGTGTCGACACATATGCTTGTAGGAAACTGTTTAAAGGTTAGATATGAACATTTTAAAACATCTTTCTCAGAGCAGCACCCAACTTTGGTTGCAAAGTAAGTTGTAGTACAACTTAGGTAACTGGTGTTCTATCTGCATTTTCACTTGATCTAAGGAACACCAAGAAGGGAAAAACTTCCTTATACTTATCGTACAGGTACCACCGTAAAATGGGGTGAGTAGGAACGAAATTTCAATCCAATTTTTTGCCACCAACTCGTCACTAAAACATGTTTTTTTAGTGACACTATCGTCTATAAGCAGTTCTTACGTGCAAATATAACAACAGTTTCTCTAAAAGGAGGTTTTCTATGAAAAATTTGGTTGTAAACTTTTGTTCCTATTCACCCTGTTTTACGGTACCATAAAAGAGAAAAAGAAAAATCATTCCTGTTTGGTAAGAGTAAAAATAGTATTGTGAAAACTGTTGCTAAATTAGGTACATTTACCTAAATAACATGTTCGTGCAGCTTGCACAATATCACTGTAATTTGTTTTATGATGCATTTATTATACTTTTACACAAATATTTTACCATACAATTCAGTTCTTGTGGGGACAAAAAGAGTTTGTAGCTTGTCACATTAATACTTTTTCAGATACAAGCTGTATTTTTGTAGTCAGTATTGAAAAAGATAACAATTGATTAATGGCATTGCATTACATGTAAAGCAGGTCATGTCAGCGGCAGACAAAATGTAGAAATTAACTTACATAGTACAACAATAAACACAGCCCATAACTGGACAATAAAATAATGGAGACCTTTTCAGGTTAGGTGTCTTGCTTCTTCCATACCTTGACCAGAATTGTAAGTAAACAAAAGCATTTTTATATTCACATCATGTATCAGCGCATGCAAGATGAAGTCTTTGTTCGTAAGAATGAACAGTCGCAACACGTCACCCTAGCTTTATATATATATATACATACATACACACATATATGTAGACACACACATATATATATATATATACATATACATATATATGTAGACACACACACATATATATATATATATACGTATATATATATACACAGTGGAATCTCACTATAACAACAACTGTAAATGGCAACAAAAACTGTCTTTATAGCGGATTGTTGTTATATCCAAATAATTTTACATGTATTATGGAGAGATGGTGCATTATAAAGCTGTTGTTATAGGACAGATAATGTTATAAACCATACTCTTTATAACGAGATTTCACTGTGTGTGTGTGTGTGTATATATATATATATATATATAGGCTATATATATATATATATATATATATATATATATATATATATATATATATATATATATATATATATA